>CAJQZJ010013043.1:2480007-2501930 GCA_907164525.1 Lophiomys imhausi
GTGTGTGTGTGTGTGTGTGTGTGTGTGTGTGTGTGTGTGTGTGTGTGATATGCAGGCAAAACACTTAAACATATAATTCTTTTTCATTTTTGCAGGGCATGGTGACACACCACTTTTTAATCCCAGTACTCATAAGGAAGAGGCAGCCAGAGCTCAAGAGTCTGAGGCCAGCCTGGTCTACAGAGTGAGTTCTAGGACAGATAGGACAACACAGAGAAACTCTGTCCGAAAAAGAAAAAAGGAGAAAATCTTTTTAAATAATCTTTTAAAATAAAATAAAACCATTTTCTTTTTAAAGATTTATTTTTATTTGTGTATGTGTCTGCATGTATATGTCACATGCTAACATACAAGCACAGGGACTGGATGAGGGTGACAGATCCCCTGAGCCGGTAGATGCTAGGAATCAAACTCACATCTAAACAAACAAGTGCTCTTAACTGATGACTCATCTCTGAAGCGACAAGTAATAGAACCATTTTCATCTAAGTCCCTGAGAATGAGTTAAGTGCCCTTCAACGTTCTAGATCATGTTCCGGCTTCCAGCCATTTTGCTCTCTAACAGGAAAGGTTACCTGCAAAATGACACAGAAATCTCTGCGACATTTAACTTTCTTGTCACCTTGACTAGATTCAGAATCAGCATGAGACACGTATCTGGATGTGTCTAAGATGGTGTTTTCAGGAAGGTTTAACTGAGGAAGGAAGACTCACCTTGAATGTGGGTGGCCACATCCCATGGGCTGGGGTCTGCGGTTTAACTAAAAAGGAGAAAGCCAGCTGAGCACCAGCATCCCTCTCTCTGCTCCTGACTCTGGATGAATGTGACTAGCTACCTCACCCTCTTACCACCATATCTTCTCCTACACGCTGGACTGTTTCCTTTCTAACTGTGAGCCAGGACAATCCTTCCTCCCTTACGCTGCTTAAGCAATCAGGTATTTTTTTTCTCAAAACAAGTTAGTAACACAGTGTCTTAACACTACCACTTAGAAGGCAATGAAGCTAGATTCAAAACACAAAACAGTTATTAGCTAAAAACTGAGTAAGACTCAGTGAGTGCAGGAAATAAATTTTAATCAATAGAAAGGAAATAAAGTAATTACAAAGTAAAAGAAGAAAAAAATGCCCATTTATATCCCTAAACCCACACCACCCTCTATAGCAAAATGTCTCATAGAAAACCAATCCTAAGTTCAACCTATGAGGGTGAGTGGGGCAGACACATCGGAGAAAGCAATGCAGAAAACACTGTTGTTAAGCCTAAACCAGAAAGAAAAAGCCGAGATGCTATAATTGGTCAAAAGTCCTCTTGTAACGTTCCTAATTACTGGTATACAGAATGCAAATTTTTTTATGTAATAGTCTGCATTTTCTTTTAAGACAGTATTTGGGCATCTTTACTACAGCCAAGACTGTGGAACTCTACCCAGAAGCAATTCATTGATTGCAAATACCTTACTTGTACCTAATCCCATAGGGAAAACAGATCTAAATATTACAAATCACTTAAGAGAGTTGAAATACACAGAACACATTTAAGCCAAGCAGAATAAATGCTTATTAAAGTGAACCTTAAAGCAAAATATTGACTTTTTATAAACAACTCACATAACTTGACTCATCTGAAACTAATTTTTCAGGGATCTGTCATAACTCACTAAAGATATTCAAACCTTTCAATGAACTTAGTGAACACACATATCCCTGGGGAGCACTATGGGAATTGGTATGGACTAACATACATTATTGGGATTCTTACTCAACAAAGAAAAGAGAAAACATATGCATACCGATACAATATTTTACCTGACTCCACCAATGAATTGCTCTCATATTTGGTAGATAAGTCTGGTAAACAATACAATAACTTTATGATGCATTCAAACCAGCAGCTGACATGGAACAGAACGTGTAGGGTTATAATTACTAAATCACATCTGTCTCACTGACGGCACTCTCTCAGGAAGCCATATCTTCTACAGGGGAAACAGAATAATTTTCCTTAGAACTCACTTTCTATAATATATCTATCTGGGAAATATTATAGAAATATTTTCAGGACTTTATCTTATTGCAAGCAAAAACAAATACTGTGTTTGAATTAAATGTGCTAGGCATTCTGAGAAATAGTGTTAGCACTCAGAAAACAGGTGAAGTAAGAGGTATCTTTGATAAAGCATTCTCATGATCTGTGCCAAAAAGCATTAAAACATTCGAGGTAGAATTCTGTTTTGACAAAATAATCATTATAGAGACTAGTGCTATTGCACAGCCCACTCTAACATCAGTTGTTGATAGGATAATCAATAAACAGAAACTTGGGCTTCCACACATTCTGTGGAAATTTAATGTTATGCAGAATTCAGTACAGAAATGTGTATAAAATACGAGTACTAAACAATCTATGTTATATGAAATTCTCCTCAAAATTTATTTCTCAGTTTTCACCACTACTCCCTTTTTTTTATGTTTCTGTTAATTCTAGGCTTCGGATCTAATCAGTGAGGAGGCAAACCTCTGTCATGTGAGTATATGACAATCCAGTGGGAGGCTGGTTGTGAAGAAATTAAGATGGGGAGAAGCAGGGACCCAGTTATAGCAAAGCAGGACTTTCACTCTGTAGATGGAAACAAAGACAGTAAGAAGCAACTGCAGCAAATATGAAAGAAAAAACTGAAATCTACTACACCTCCACACCTCAGGACTGTAAAGAGGTGAGATATCCATGGCTCTCCGTTCTTAACACTCCTACCAGCTGATAGAAAAAAAATGACAAAACCAGTCCTCCCATTTCCATTCTTCCTCATTGTCACCACAAACTAGCAAGTGCCCAAAGGCTAAAAACTTTGAAAAAGAGGCCCAGTGAATTCACCCAAGTTCTATAAGATTTAAAATCAAGTGGGGATGGGGACTCCACAACAGTTTCCTATCAAAGATGTTGCAGGATATTTGATCATACTGTGAACCCCGAGATTGTGTTATTTACTGGAAAAACCTGTTTCTAGGTATGGTGTAGCTCAGCCTTAGTGCACGTCTTTAATCCAAGAGCTTTCTGCTTGAATATTGTAAACAGGATTAAATAAAGTCAACCATAAATCAAGAGACAGAGCAAGCAACCAGTTGACAGGAAATAAACATAGAATTATTAAGAAAAAAACATAGGAAGAGGAAGTCAGGAGGATGGACAGAGAGATGCACAGGAAGTAGAAGAGAGGGACATTCAGTTTGAAAGAAGTCTTTGAGACAGCATGGGAGAGGAGGGTCATGGGAGAAGGGATACTGCTTCTGGGATGTTGACTGAAGAGGAAGGTAAACTTGGTGCTTTCTCTGCCTCTCTGAGCCAGCAGGTTTCCACCCCAGCATCTGGCTCCTGAGTTTTTATTAGTAAAATTCAATGACTGAGATTTTTTTTTAAAACAACACAAAGGCTTATCCTTCTTTCTAAGAAAACACATGTAAGCAATGCTCCTTAAAAGCAAGCAAGCCTGCACTTACTGAACATGTCTGTTGTGTCATGGATTAAGTCTTCCCAGTGTGAACATTTCATTACACACCTTGAACAATCCTATATGTGGAGTTCCACTCAAACATGAAGAGCCTGAGTGGCCAAGGACACAAATGACCAAATGGTGGAACACAGCAATCTGGCTCCAGACTCTGCAAGCTTAATCGCTATTTTCACATAATTTTGTAAAAAGCACCTCAAAATGAATCAATAATAAAAACAAGAGGCTATCAAATCAGGCACCATGACTATGGTGGTTTGAATAGGAAATTTGCCCAAAGGGCCAAGCATTTGAGCACTTTGTCCCCAGTTGTGAGTGTTGGTTGGGAAATTCAGCCTTGTTAGATGAAGCACTTCCCTGGGACAGGTTTGAGAGTTATAGTCTGGTCTTATTTCCTGTTTCCTATTTGGGGATGAGGACTTAATACTTCAGGTTCCTGCTCCAGACACCATGCATGTTGTTTGCAGCCATGCCTCCTCCCTGCCACAGACTTATCCCTCCGGTGCCATAAGCCATTATAAACTCTTTCTTCCACAAGTTGGTTTTGGCCATGTACTTTATCAAAACTAGGAAGTAACTAATACAATGGTGTAGAAACCACTGACTCTCTCACTAATGAATATCTACCCTGCTACTGTGGTAGGAGTTTATTAAAACCAATTGTGAGAATATTTTTGTTTAATCCCAGGTGTGAGGCTGCTTAAGACACAGGTGTAAAGTATTAACGGTCTCCTGAGCTAGCAGGGGTGTGGCTTAACCAGAAGAGCAAGTTTAACTCTGAGGACTTGGGAGAGAGAAATAGAGTCAAAGCCCTGAGGAGAAGGGGGCTCTATAAAGTAGGGGGAAAAAAGCCAGAGCCCCAAGGAAAAGGGGGCTACAAAGAGAAAAGAGAGAAGGAGCTCCACTAAGAAGTAAAAGAGAATGGGCTTTATAAAGAAGTAAGAGAAAAGGCTCTACAGAGAAGAGAAAGGGCTACAAGGAAGAAAGAAGCTGCTGCTCGCCGGGCAGTGGTGGCGCACGCCTTTAATCCCAGCACTTGGGAGGCAGAGGCAGGCGGATCTCTGTGAGTTCGAGGCCAGCCTGGTCTACAAAGCGAGTCCAGGACAGCCAGAGATATTCAGAGAAACCCTGTCTCGAAAAACCAAAAAAAAAAAAAGAAGCTGCTGCTCTCCTGGCTGCTGGTGCTCCCCCAAAGTGCTGCTTGCTCTTCCCGCTGCTGTCTCGTGGTTTGCTGGACTTCTACTGAGACTGGTATTACACCCAAAGAACCCAACGACCCTAATCAGCAGGAAGTAGCCCAAAGAGACCTGTCCCTTCTCCCTCTAACCTTTCTCTCCCACCTAAGGTTGGGGGGTGTTGAGGGGAAGGAGGTTGGAAGGGAGGTAGAGGTATTAAGCACAATAAATTAAGTATAATTAACCACCTTGACTCACTGTGAAGCACACAAAGCAAGCACTTGCACCGGATACACACGCTTAATTGCCACATCCTTCGGTGACTGTAACACAGGATTTTGTTTTAGCAAGGTGAGACTATAACAGCAATTTCCTTTTGAATTTGGAAAATGTATTGTAAAGAATCTTTTGCACACTGAATGAAGTTCTACAAGACAATCTTAAATACTGTATCATGATGCCATATCCTAATCCCCAACTGGACCAAGGCACAGACCGGTTAAAGTACATGCTGATCGTCCAAAGATTTTTCAAAAAAGGATGTATACTGCACCAAAATGTGAAACTATTTTTGTTTTGTTGTTGTTGTTTTGGGGGGAATGGGTTGTTTGCTCATCTGTTTAAAACAGGGTTTCTATATAGCACTGGCTGTCCCTAAATCTCACTATGTAGACCATGCTAGCCTCAAACTCCGAGACCTTCCTGCATCTGCCTCCCAAGTGCTGGACTAAGATAAGTGCCAGCACGCCCAGCTAAAACTATTTTATATTTTCATTAAAACTGAATGGATTTAAACTATTTTATATTTTCATTAAAACTGAATGGATTTAAACTATTTTACATTTTCATTAAAACTGAATGGATTTTCTGTAACAGCAAAATTTGACCAGAACAATCTGTTTAAAGAGTAATGCTTGCTTTGCCCTGGAAAGATTAATATTTCATTACCTTACTGACCAATAAAACACATTTAATATACATTCTTTCTTGCCCTAAAAATCCACATAAAAAACAATACAATTAGTCACCCTGAACATGCTAGTACAAAAACATCTTAAGGGAAAAGGCTGGCAAAAGCAACTAAGTGGTTTCTTTCTTGTTTGAAATTTTTTTTAGAAAACTCACTTGTAATGCAAATAACAGCCAATTAAGTTGCTTCATCTATAAAGTAAGAGAGCTGTGCTGGATGACAGCTCAGATAACAATCAGACACTATGACTGTATTTAAACAGACATAATAAATCTGGAGAGGCAGCCAGATAAGAGTAGAAAGGGTTTTAAGTGGATTTTTTTCCAAGTCTCAAAGTTAAAAATGGCAGAATATAAAATCATAAATAATCTCTTTCTCAAAACCCAGTAAACTAAACAAAGAAGTAAAATCACCAACAAAAAAACATCACAAAATATTTTTCTAATCAATTCAGTGTCATTACCATCCCCTTTGTCTACACTGGTCATCAAAACAAAATAAAACAACAAGAAACCTCACAACAGCAATGAAAATCTGGATAGGCAAAAATCCTCAATTCCTCAATCAATAGGATACAATCATTATTTATTGAAAAATAACATGCAATTTCAAATATATGAGTTAGGAAACAACTACCCATGAAGGTCTTATTTGGGTCAGGAGACAAGACCTATGTAAATCAGACAACCCAGAGAAGCATTACATATATCATGAATGGAAGAGCCCCTCCCTTACACAAGGGAGGGTGAACACAGAGTCCTCCTAAATCAGGGTCCTAGCCTAAACAACAGGAAAGGTACAACTGTGGCTGGAAAAAGAAGAGACAGAAGGTACTTAGATACTAGAAGTTATAATGAATTCAAGTTCATATCGGTACAGAAATGTACATGCATGTACATGTATGCAAGTGGCCTTGATCTGCATTGAGTGTCTAAAAGGAAAGGGGACTCACTATCTAGTGCATCCTGCCTCCAGTACTTGTTTCTCTTATGATTCTCCATTGAAAGGAACTAGCTCCGCTTGGAAAAAGAGCTGAGTAAGGACTTGGGTGGGAAACAGAAAAATAAGACTGAAATATCTCACACAGCCAGAAGGTGGTGTGGCAAGAAGACAGAGAAGGTCACTGCAAGATCTCCCAGAGGCCAAGGCTGGAATACACAAAGCAACACACTAAACCATTCCTGGATATTAACCAAGTTTAAAATCAACAGCCACCAGCAGGCACATACTTTAAAAAGGCAGCAGATACTATGGGATATGGAAGTGAGAAGGAGCATGGCATATGGACAGAAATGGGACTTCAAATCCTCACTTGATGACATCCCAGATGGGAGGCCTGCACTAGGACACAGAACTCTGGACCCAGAGTGGTGGCATTTATCTGCATTGATAAAGTGCCTGTCATGAATAAAGACAATGAAGGCAAACGTCAGCCAGGTCTGATCCTGCATGATACAAATGCCTAAGTGGTTCTGATGCTTCAATTCTTTAGGATTCTTTAAGGAACTACAAAAAAATAATCATTTCAGAAATTCTAAATTCAGTAGCTCTAAAAAAGATGTTAAATGTATAAAAACACTGAGCTGGAGTGATGTGAAAGGAGTAGATTAGGTGGATATTTTAAACCTGTAGGCAATACAAAAATTTTAATCAATTAAACAACTAGTCAGTAAAAATAATAATAATAATGCGGGACTGGCAAGATGGCTTGGTAGGTACAGACACTTGCCTCCAAGCTGATGAACTGAGCTCAATCCCCAAGATCTACATGGTAGGGGAGAACTGACTCACACAAGTTGTCTTCTGACCTCCACACGGGTGCCAGATATAGGCACCTGCATGATCACATGTGTGCATACACACACACACACACACACACACACACACACTAAATGTAATAATAAATAAACTAAATAATAAAGCAACAATGACCTCCACAAATAAGGCCTTTTTCACACCTTTGGGAATGAGGAGCTCTCACAGACCCAACCAGTTGAGAACCTATGCACCTCAGTAGAATCAAATAGATCACAATAAGGCACATAAACTCCCCAATCAGGGGGTGGGGAGGGATAATCAAAACAGAACAGATTTGTCCAAAAGAAGGAAGACATTAATCCTATTTGATAAATGAATTTTATAAATTATAACTCAAATCTGTATTCATTTCACATTGCTCCAAGTCATTAGAGAAACACATCTCAAAAGAGGCCTACTCAGCAAGAGGGGTTTCTCATTCCATTACCCTTTGTTGGAATGTACTCATCACATATGATGTTTGGAAGCTGCACACGTGTGTGTGTGTGTGTGTGTGTGTGTGTGTGTGTGTGTGTTGTAGATTATCCTAATATAGCTAGTTGGCATATCTTACTACATATGGCTTTAAGTTACCATTTTTGGAGTGAGAACACATTTACACTGATTCTTTTTACATCCTTTCTCTTGACTTTAAGAACTTAATATATTGTTATATTCATACATCATCAAATTTCTCAACTCTCATCAGACAAGCCTCTTCTTGTAGGGGATGACAGTTAGCAGACGGATCTCAACTAGCCAACATGATGACAATATGACACTGTGAACTGCTCAGCCTGAAATTCGATGTACTTACGACAACCCTCCACCCCAAGACTCAGCGAACTTCTTGGAAGAAGGGATGGAAACATTTTAAGAGTCAGAGGTGTAAGATAGATGACTTTAAGGAAACGTGTTTTCTGGACACGACAGGGCAGCTGCACATATGAACTGACAGCAATTGTGACAGCATGCACAAATCTACACCAGCTGCAGCCAGACAAAATTCCAGCAGGGAGAGGGGAGGTAGGCACAAAATCCCACTGCCAGTTGAGGAGCCGTTGGCAACTGATAGCTACTGGGAAAGAAAGAGCCAGTTTCTTCATGGTGTAAGCCCTGATATGTCAACTACAATCCAAGGAAGGCTCACTCCTAAGAGCAGTTGAGCAACCCAAACAGGAATTGATGGGCTCAAACAAAGAAAGAAAACTCAAAGTGGAAGGGTAGGGAGGTCAAAGTGGGAGAGGGTAGATCTGGGAGGAGTTGGAGGTAGGTGAATATAATCAAAACTCATCAATTCTGTGAATTTATTTTCGGGAAGTTCTCAAAGAATTAAAATGTTTTTAAAAGAACATGATGTTTCTGCAGTACTCAGGAGGCAGAGGCAGGCATGTGTCATCCAAGGCTACAGAAGTAAGCCCTGCCTCAGACGACAATGATGATGACTATGACAAGTTAACACTATTCTCACCATGTACAACAGAGCCTGGACATTTGTTCCTATCATATAAAGGAAATATTGTATCCTCATGAGATTTTCATGAATAAAGTAAATATGCAAGCCATTCTGAAGCTGTCTCTGCCATACAAATCTGAGGACATCTCTGAATTAACACTGAGTACTAGCAGTAACAAACACCTTAAGAATAGCTCACAGAACAGAAGCATTTTAGCCATGGATTCTAAGTTACCAACACAATTTCAACTGAAACTTACAGTTACATAAAATATCTATAGCGATATATTTCCTCTGAGGAAACTGATAAAACCAAAACAAGGCACTAAGTTCAGTACGGCATATAAATCACATTCCCTGACAGCCTAATTTTTAAGACAGCAATCAGAAATTTGATCAAAATGTTACTGATTTCAACAATTAGCCTTCTCTACTCTCAAAGGTAGATTAAGCTACATCTGAACAGTTTATACTGACTTTCCTACACTTAAGCATCACTCACGACATTAACATTCATGCAGCTACACATGATTTCTCCCTACATGGCCCAGGTGGGATCACCTGCATACCTGGACACTAACAAGTTCCAGGACCAGTCTGCAGAGGTCTCCCTTAACGTGAATTCAGGGGAAAGGTTCCTGACACGACACTAGACAGATAAAGGGCTAGTACAGTATTGTCTCCTGAAACAGCTGCTTTCTATGGGAAGGCATTCCAAATGTTAGTCCCAAGGGGCTTTTCTCTTTAATTTGGATCAACAAGACAAATATTTAAGCTATCATTTAAAATGTACATATTTATTAAAGTAATTTCTACAAAAATAAGAGTGGCTAATGGCACAATATCTAAAATTACTTTAAAAATCTTTCAACAAGAGTGCTACAGAGATACCTCAACAGATAATGTGCTTGCTAAGCAAACACGAGGATCCGAATTTGAATCCCCAGATAGAGTAGTGCACACCTGTGGCCACCTGGACCTATGGCAAGGCAAGAAGTGAAGACAGAATCCCTGAACACTCATGGGCAGCTAGCCTGGCCTACTCGAACAAAAGACCCAGTCTCAAACAAGATGGAAGATGAGGACACCTCACATATACCATACATACAGAATCCCCCCCCACACACACACACACACATGCACATACACCATACACATACACACAAATCCTTCAACAAAAATATAAATGACAAAAAGCAAGGTATGATAGAACAGGCCTGTAACCCCAGCCTTCCAGAAGATGCAGGAAGATGGAGTTCAGAACCATCCTGAAGATCAAAACAATAGTGAAAGGAAGGAAAACAGTCTTAATTACTGAATGGGGGTGGGGGGCTTCTGAACTAATTTCTCCTCTTGTGGAATTGAAAAGACTAAACACTTTCATAATAACTAGTAGCTCTGAAAGATGAAAGAATACCAATATACTTAGTAATTCTATACGCTAATAGTGGCATTTCAAATTAGAGGAGAAAAGACAGATTACTCAATAAATGGTATCAGGAAAAATGATTAGTCATCTGGGAAAATGAGAGCAGGGTCCATCCATCACTTGTAAATCAGAGTGAATTCCATGTAACTGATTTAAATGTAAGAAAAAGAAAGCATTAGAATAGTAACAGGAACAAAACCAGGGTGACTGCTGTCACCCAGAGTAAGAAAATAAAAATAAAAATCATAAAAAACCAACTGTGGAAAACACATTAACTTCCTGCACAGAAAAAGCAACCATAAACAGAATAAATACAACAAAGGGTGACAAGTGTCTCATGGCCAACTAATGTCCCTGAGAGAGTACCTACAAATTAGTAACCACCATCCAATAAAACAATAATAAAAGGCTATGAATAGGTCACAGAAAAGGAAGAAAAATGATTCTTCTGAGAAATGCAAATTAAGAGTCACTAAGACACCATTTTTCATTCATCAGAGTAGTAAAGATCAAAAGGGCTAATAATGTGGAATGTTGGCCAGGCTCTGGGGAAACTAACAAGCTCATACATTGCAGATAAGAGCAGCATAAATTAATATACTCTATACAGAAGGCAACACATCTAGTAAAATTATAAATTTACATACATTTAACCCAGTCATTATACTTCCAGGTGTTTACTCCAAAGATCTAGTGACATGTGTGCCAAATGACACATAGATATGACACCTACACACAAAGACACGGTAACCAGTTCAGCATCACAGGTAATAGCAACAGACAAAAAAACATGAAGTCTAGAATGGAAGGGTTGGCTAACATGAAGTCCACTGATACAATGGAACACAGCACCACTCTAAAAACAGAACACGTACACCTAGAACAAATCACTGAGCCTGCTGGGTATGGAAACCCACAGCCTGGTACATGCTAGGCAAGCAAGGGCTCTACCATGATGATCCTCAGCTCATTCACTCTCTTGCCAACCATTCCTTCTGATTCTTTTGAATTTATACTCTGTAAATTAAATGTGCATTCAGAAAATTCCATCGCCAGTGTTAGTTTGATGCAAAAGTGTAGAATTTAAACCATCAGAGTCTTAGATGTATATATTATTAATTCTAGTCTGAAACATGTAACAAATGTATTGGGTCTGGGGTTATAAGGAAAGCCTTCTGCATCCAAGAGACCCCAGTAACATAGTTAGCTCCTGAAATACATTTCTCACTTTAAAATAATCTCCACTGTATGCCTTGGTCTCCCTGGAACCACTAAGGGAGCACTCACAAGCAGCTGTCCAGCATGCAAGAACATAGGCGCAGATGAGCAAGAAATAACTCGGGCTTTGCCTATGATTTTTCTCTGAATTAAAGCAAAATAATTGACAGTTCTGAGTAGAAGAAAATCACTGTGGAGTAGGCAAGTGGGAACTAAAAAAGCGCTTTCTCTACTAAGAAAGCAGGCTAGGAAAGCAAAACACAGGTCAGAGAAGACAATAGCAGAGTAAACGTGGGAGACATTCAGAAGCATAGCAATGACCCCAGAAGTCACTGATAGCAACACAGTCATCCAAGCACACAAACAGCACTGTGGGGCTGGAGAGGTGGTTCAGAGGTTAGGAGCAGGTTCTGCTCTTACAGAGGGACTGAGTTCCATATCCAGCACCCACATCTGGCAGCTCACAACCACCTGTAACTCCAGCTCCAGGGCCTCCATACGTACTTTTGCATAAACACAACACAAACACACACACACACACACACACACACACACACACACACACACACACACTGGGGAGGAGGTAGTCAAGAAAAATAATAGTAGAAAATTCTAGAAATATGTGGATAGTCTTCATTAAACGCCTGCAACACAGATTCTTTAAGGCATAACTAATGTGTGTATGGACTACTAAGCACACAGAAATGATAACTGGGACCAGTTAGATTTTGATGTGCCATAGTCAAGGGAATTCCGGAGAGCAAACAGAAAATGTGAACAAGTGGTAAAGATAGAGAGGACCAGACTGTCAAGGCAATGGAAATCAGAAAGCTATAAATAAAACAATAAAATGAGGGCTCGAGAGCTGGATCAGTGGTTAAAGCCTTCACCAGCACTCAGAATGTAAAGACGGGCTCCTGGAGCAAGCTGGCTGATGAGATCAGCCTTATCAGTCAACTCTGAAACCAAGCCCTTTGCTATGAACACAATAGTTTGACAGCACTAGATACAAAGCATCTCATGCAAACCTTTTTAATAACTTAATTACGATATTTACTTTTACACTGTGCTGCCCTTGCTGACAGTAGATGAAGACTAGATGAGCATTCTCATGTTCTTTCCTGATCTGGTTTCCCAAGGTAGCCCCAGCTCCAATTGTTGACTAAACCAGTTGTAAAGTACTTGACTGAAAGAACCTCAGACATATTCTCATCTAGCCCATGCTCACAAACAAAAAGATAATTGGCTTCCTCTCTACTGGTATCAGCCATAGTTTTAACAGATGGTGCCATTAACTGAGGAAGGTATGGTACTGAATAAAACTAATGACAAACCATATGTCAGCAACAAAACAGTGCTCTTGTCAAGGATACAACGCACTGGATTTTATTTATGTGTCTGTGTTTTGATGGGGGACACAGTATAGTGCAGTTACATAAGCAGAAAGAAACATGGAACCAGGACAAACCCACAAAAGACTGCAAAGCAAGCATGCAGCTCCTTTCTAGCTTCCTAAACGTACAAAGAACACGCACAAACTTCATTCACACTTACAGCACAGAAGGACCCATCTCCATTAGTGCATGAACTGTCTCCACCTTGGCTACAAGCCTCAGACATTACTTAAAGTAATGGTATACCTTGTAAGTCAAACACTCAATTGCTTTCTTCAGCAAACTTCTACCTGTTCAAATGATGGTATTTTACCAACTATCATGCACACATTAATGATTTGAGGAACAACAAAATATACTCAGATTTAAAGTACCCTGAGTTATTTCTCAGTCTATTAAACACTATCTCAGAATGTAAGACATGGTGGTGCATGTCTATAATTCCAACAATAAGGAGGATGGCTGTGGTAGAAATTAAAAGGATTGGGTCTATAGTAAACTCTCTCAAAGCAAAAGCTATGCTATCTCAGTAAACCATTGTCTAGTACTCTTAATAATGTAACAAGCTGAAAGAAAAAAATAATTCAAGCAGATATTGGATGTATCCAACTTAACCTTATTCCAACAAAGCTGGGCCAAAGAAACTAGTTGCCCAAAAGAAAATACATAGGGTTATCTGTAGTCAGCTTTGTCATAAAAATCTCATGTCCATAGGGTTACACTGTGCTCTATGCCCAGATGGTGTTCTCTGATAACAATGGAATGCTCAGTGACACTCTAAAACATAAAAACCTAGTATAGTCTACAGAAGATTTAGCCAGACAGCATAATTAACTGATAAAAATATCCATTTAAAAGAATGAAACAATCTTATTTAGAAATGTGTGGCCATTTCAACAAAACAAGTGCAGGTATTTCAAGAGAATCCCTTCACGCATCACCATCAGAAATGGGAAAGCTAGACTAGACAGCTACACAGCCTACACTCCCCTCTAACCTGTAAGACCTGGTGACTTAGGAACAGCATCAACTTCATCTTCCACTGTCTCATTCAAGAACAAGAACCTTTATCTATGACTTTCCAGGAAAGGCAAGCATGTGTGTGAGGACACAGTACCCAGGAGTCAAAGTCCCAGATCCAGTCACTGGCCCTTACCCAAGGTCAATGAACAGTCTCTCAGAGTCTCCGTTTTTGCAATGAGATCATGACCATACACCTAGCAGGATTTGCTGAGAGGATAAGATGAGAAAACGTATGCAAAGCCCATGGCATCTGGTCAGCCAACAGACAGCCCAGTAAATAAATAAATGCCAGATTGCTAAGACTCACAACCAACCAGGACAGCTGTCAAAACCTCATTGGCAATCACAAAGTCTTGCAATTTTCACAGTGAACTGAACTAGATTTTATGAAGCATCTCATAAGGTTAGTTTTCTCTCTCATTTCACAAGCAGCTCCTCGGCAGCATCTGAGGGCCAACATGCTCAGCATGATAAATTTTCCAACGAACACTGAGATCTCCAATCAATAAATAACAAACACAGAAATACTTCCTAAGACAAGACTTGAGAAATACTGGGCTTCCAATGTGGCCCTGGATTCTGCGCTTCTCTCAGCCTGTATTTATTTACAAAGGATTCTCTGGAGCTAGCTCAGGGTCCAGCCCCACACTTCCTCCGACCTTGAAATTCTACACACTCGGCTCCTCTGGTTCTACAAACCTGCAGAGGCACGTGGGTCGATCTCACCTGCTTTTCCCTTCCTTGTGTTCTACTATTTATAAGGGGAAATCTAGAGAGACAAATCTTGTGTAAAAACATAATTAAGAAATGGTTCTAAATGGTGAAAAACAGGTTCTTATTTTGCAGAAATGTTTCAACTTTCTAACTAAATATCTTTTTTCTGTTTGATCTTAGCCTATTAAGGATAGCATAAATATATGATCTCAGCTGTTTCATTAAAACAGCAGCATAAAAAAAAAACAGGCAAAACATAAAATAGCAGTTTTCAAGACCCTGACACTGACACAGAGAGGAACAGTCATCTCCTGAGAGGTGGAAAGCTGTGATGAATGTGCTCCATGACGCCCAAGCCTTGTCTCCTTTGCAGACTAAGCTGTAGGGAAAATACTGAAAAGAAAAGGTCAGTGGGCAAAAGGTTTGTGGTACAAATTTGAGATGTAGAGTTCAGGTCCCCAAGCCCACATAAAAGCTGAGCTGCCATGACCCCCTGTAATCCCAAAGGTTGGGAAGCCGAGACAGGGGATCCTGAGGGTAGGTTGATTAAACTAGCTATATCAGCAAGTTTTATGATTCAGTGAGACACCCCGCCTAGTAAATAAAGAACAATTAAGGAGAACACCTAACATCAACCCCTGGGCTCCACAGCACAATAAAGATATACACACAGAAAGAGAAAACAGAGGCAATGGCACAGAGCTCACACCCAGCACCTGCTCTTTCAGCCAGATAGAAAACTTGGTGAGCCATGGGCCGCTAGATAGTACACAAAAGGATCTTAGCTCAGTACAGGGAATCAGTCCTGGCTGAGAGCAATTCTTATTCCATGCAAAAGGACCAAATGATTCTAAATAACTTAACTACAACCCAGAACAGAACTCAAGAATATGCATAAAATATACAAAAATACCTACAAGAAAAAAGTTACATCCTTTTGAGTCTGACATGCATGACAAAAAAAGGAAAATGTTATCTCAGAATGAGAAGAAAAATCGGTAAACAGGTGACCCAGACTCACACAAACGTTAGAATTCACAGACAATAACATTAATATATTATTACAACTGTGTGTTAAACATATTCAAAATTTAAGTGCAGTCTTATAAGATATTCAAAAGGGTGGGAGACAACTCTAGTTGAGGTTCTTGAGATGAGACTAAGTTGCTCTGGTTCTTCAAACGACACAGAGAACTCTATTCTCGAAAGATGTGAGTGTGTCCTTTCTTGACTGATGAATTTTTCTGTTAACCTTTAAGATTGGGGTGGAAGTGCTAAGAGGTGCCCAGAGAATCCCATGTCTAGACATCACCTCCCTGGTGCCACTGTGTAACAGAAACTCAATTCTCCCCTGACCATCAATCAGGGTCATTCATTCTCCTAAATAAAATGGCTTTTGCTGTTGCTGCAGTTCACTGCTGATTCACTGGGGCAAGAATCCAAACATCCAAGGAACAGCCTCATCTTCCAATCCCATGGAACCAATCCACCTTCCTCTCCATGGAGACATTTGCCCTTTCAGGACCATGACCTCTCAAACAGCAGAGGTCAGTGATAACATGGCCAAAAGTGGAAGTTCTGCAAAGAAAGTTTGATTACTCAGACTTTCATCAGTTTGAAAAGTATTATACATAAACAAGTTAAGGAAAGGAAATGTTATTTTTACCCACAGCCTCAGAGGTTTCAGTCCACTGTTCCTTGGCCCCATGTCTGTGCCTGCAATGATGCAGTACATCACAAAGGCCAGAATACGTGGGAGGCTGTGGACCTCATGCTGGCCAGGAAATAGAAATACAGAGCCAAAGAACAGGATGGACAATATACAGCCCTGAAGATGGGTCCCCATTGATCTACTCCTAGTTTCCAGAATAACCCAAATTAGTGCCATAGGGTAGGGATCAAGCCTTCAGTGGGGAAAGAGTCAAATCATAACATGAATCGCTAGGTAAAATAGTAAGCAACTCTAATTTTTACCCTGTGATCCCCAAAGCCATGAATTATGATTACTAAAGGGACAAAACACACAATGGTCTCTGATCAAAAGTGTACAATGCATCCTGGGAAGCAAGAACAGCCTTTCAGGGAACTACCTCTCAACTGGCCCTTTACTATGGACTAACCTCATTGGCCAGAAGGAATACAATGCAGAGTGGCCTAAGAGTTGATAAAGATTTCTGAATCCACAGATAATGGTGCTGACAGAAGTATTCTAGGTAGAGGAGGAAAAGCCATATGCAGAATAGACAATTATTCCAGTAAAGATGTATCTTTTCTTCTTCATGATGGAAAATGTCCAATATAATTAACCACCAACAGATGGCTGGCTGCTTCCCTCAGAGAATAGTATCACACCAGGAACTCAATGATGGGACTCTACAGTTGGCAGAGTAGGCTCTCGACAGTAATGTTAGCCAGGTCAGCCTTATTACAACACTAACAATAGTCCTTATTGTTGAACCCATGAATAGCTCTCACCACTGCCAGCACAGCCATTTATTCATGGGCCCATTGAGTAAGCCCTACGATGGCCAGAGAACGAGAAGGACTGGCGTCTACCCAGCACGCTACAGAACCCTTCCTCACACCTTTCCTTTTCATATACTTGTCACCAATCTTCAGATCATATTTGTTCCAAATCTTGGATCATACAGGAAAAAAAATAGTAAATGTCCACTAATCACTGTAGATTTTGATCTGTCGGATTTTCTCTCACTCCAGAAATAACTGGTAACCACTTGTTACTGCTCCACATTCTGCCAACTCGGGGTACTTTCACACTGTCCTTCATGGTTAGTCTTGTGAGGAACTTCAATGCTGTGGTCTCTACTTCTGAGTATATCAGAAAAATCATTCAGACCCACTTGTAAACCAACTAAAGCTTCTCTGCTCTTCAGTCACCTCACAGGGAAGCATCTCAGGAAGCCATAGGCATGTGCTGGACTAAAGGGAAAAACGGGACCGCAGCTGGCACCAGAGGGTCTGAGTTACTCCTTAGACCTTAGTTCCAGATCTGGCCAAGCTTGGTCTCCAGTAGACCTTTTCCCTCTGATAACAAACTGCTACTATCCATGGTTAAATGGGTCAGAAAACACTCAACTCATGGCAGGAAGCAAAGGTGAGTAAGCTCAGCTGGCATCTCTCTCAGGGCCCAACAGCAGATAGAGATGACTTTCTTACTGGTGTTTGTCAGAGACAAATAACAGAAAAAAGGAAAAGATAGGTGATTTTCTTTTTTTTTTAAGTTAAGCACAACCTTTAGCCATGGTGTCCTGCAGGTTCCAAACTCACTGGAAACAAACCAATCTCCCTCCTGACATCTGCTCTTCTCTGAAAAAAACTGCTATGGAAATCACGGCAGTGAGTTTTCATCCTTACATTCAGAAGCTGGGTGTCACCCTCTTCTCCAGATTAGACAATATATGGATAGCATAGCTAAAAGAAATCACCACACAGAGACCAAGGTGGAAAAGAGAAAAACAGGATCTGAGTTCTAAACAACCCATGCATCTGACAAACCAAGAAAATAAGGCAATGGGTGAGCTTGCTGGCTCTGCCACTGTGTGACTTCTAAAGAAGTATGCAAGAGAAGGACATGTGGAAAATTAGAGGGGGTAAGTATTCCAGTCTTCCAAGCAAAACTCAGGGTGATCTGTTCTCTGACATGAGTCCTCAAGAAACAATCAGAAATCAGAGTGAACTGTCCACTGTGCAGAATCTCTTATGTTTACATGAAAATTTCAGCTGTCAATAAAAAATAAAATAACAAAACTTCACCTGCCTATGGCTTACGCAGGAAACAGGAGGTGGGGCATCCAGTAAGCAGAAAGGATTCTGGGATAGAGCCAGGTGTGAGAAGATTTGCTGTTAATATGGAGGAGGATACATGCATGGTACCTGAGCAGTAACCAGCCACATGGCAGAACTTAGACTAGAATAAATGGGTTAATTCAGTTGCAAGTTAATCAGGGAATGAACCCAGCTGTAAGGCCTAGGTATTTGTAAATATATATTGAATCTGAGTTGTTATTTCTGGGAACAGGGGCGTGGATGGAAAAACACCTACAACAGTCCACTGTCATCAGTCCTTGAGATTCAATCAGAAATTAGGATGACCTGTTCACTTGCTATGAACCCACAAAATACAATCACAAATTGGGTTGATTTGTTCCTGTCATGAAGTCCTCAAGATACAACTATAAAGTGGGTGACTTGTTCACTGGCTTTCAGTTCTTGAGATATTTTTTGTTGTTGTTGAGTGATTTTTTTTTTGTTTAACTGATTTTTAGTGCTTTGTTTTTCTATATGTGTATGTATGTGTGTGTCCATTGTGCTGTTGGACAAAATGTCTTACTATGTACCCAAGACTAGCCTCAAACTCATGATCCTACTTCACCAGTTTCCCGAGAGCTAAAACTATCAACTCACAAATTAAAATCAGCCAGGTGTGGCTGTAATCCCAAAGCTAATGAGGCAGTGATGGGATCCACAGAGCAAGATAGCTGGCGTAGAGTGGCTGAGTTGTTGAATCCAGGTTAAGTCAGAGACCTGCCTTGGTAACTAAGTGGAGAGCAATCAAGGAAGACAGAGCACATCAACTTCCCAACATGTGCACTCCTACCTTCATACACATGCAAGTACATAGATACACACACACACAAAGGAGTCTTAGAAGGAGTAATACGATTATATTAATTGACTTTGGGGTAATAATGGAAAAGAAAAATATAGAAATTGTGGAACTCAGTGGTTAGAGTGAGTTCAAGAACTCAAGGCCCTGGGTTCAGGCCTTAGTTCCAGGGTGGGGAGGGGGAAGACAAAATAAAAACAATAAACAATTTTTTTCAACTTATAATCTAGTAGTCACTGATTATTAGTTAAAAGGGGCTTTGGATTTGTTCATTGTCCCCTTCTGGAATGATGGATTCAAGTGGGCAGTAGGAGACATGGTAGGAGTTCAAACACACTCCCACACGAGGCAGCTAAGCATCGTTGGCAAATTATTTCAGCCCTTCACATCTGCATCTAAAAAATAGTATCATAACACTCGCTATCTAGCCCACAGATCTCTTTGGAAGATTACATGTAGGTACGTGTAAACCCTGCACAGAGCTTTTTATATGGTAAGTACTCAATGTTGTATTAGTTACTATCATTACTGCCTGTCAGAAGCCCTGGTCTACTGCAGAATTATGAAATCAACTTTTCCATTAGGTATTCCTCCTGCTCTCTCAATCATGTTTAACCATCTGGCAACCTAATAACAATTATGTATAAGTAATAAACGTGGAAAAGAATAGTATGGTGAGAGATGCTCAGTTAAATAAACAGGACCTGGCTTTCAGGCTGCCAGTAACTCATTCACTGGCTTGGCACGAGCCTCCCATATATGTGAGTCTCCATTTGCTGAGCTGTAAAACAAGTTTGAGTTAAATGCTGTCATGACTCCTTTCCTTCATTACAGTCTACAATGCAATAACCACATCTTAGACTATTAAGTTTCACATCATTGGTACATGGTCCTCCCAGATTTCTGTTTGTATCATCCTTATCTGAATCAAACCCAGACCAATTGCAGAGCAGATCGGAGGGGATGGGGATACTCCAACAAGCATCAATATCAAACAGTTCCCAGAAGGTCCTTCTTGAAATCACCAGGCACCATTGCAAGGCTTTTGTTAAAAACTTGTAAGGATTAGTGAAATGCCTCAGCAGATAACAGCACTAGATCCTCTTCCCAAGGACCTGGGGACACAGGCACCAGTGTCCACATGGTGGCTAAAACCCATCTACAACTCTGTAACATCTATAAGGATTTCAGAGGATCCAAAGCTTCTGCAGGCACTGCACACATGTGGCACACAGACACACATGAAGGCAAAATACCCGTAACACAGAAATGAATGAAATCTCAAAATTTAAGGATAGGCTGGCAAGATGGGTTAAGGTACGTGCTGTGAAGCCTGACTACCTGAGTTTAATGCCAAAGATCTACATAGTAGAAGGAGAGAATGGACTCCCACAAGATGTTTTCTTAGTTTTATGTACATGAGCACATGTGCAAGTATTTACATATGCACACACACATACACAGAATAAATAAACGATGAAAAATTGCAATTCAAGATTAAATTGTTAAGCACTTTTTAAAAAAGGGTCTCACTACCTAATCTAGCCCTTGCTGGCCTGATGCTGTTATCAAACTCACAGAGAGCCACTTGCCTCCTTCCCAAGTGCTGTGATTAAAAGAGTGCATCACCACGTCCAGCACTTATGCACTAGTTTTGAAATAAAAGTGTTCCCCTCAAACTCAAACTAATTTACCGACCAAAAAAAAATCATTATAATCTTTACTAGATGGACCACACACAGTGCTACTCCCAACTGATCGATAGCATTGGATTAACCTACATTCACTCAAAATTAAACAAGCTGACACCATTTGCATTTAATTACGTGTCTCTCCTTCTCAAAGGTACTGAGGCTTTTATGATCATGTGCACGGCATTCATCAATAACACTGATTTTCTCGGTAATCTGACCTAAGCACAGGCTGCAGGGAAAGGAAGACAGAAAGAAAACTGAAGACTTAGCAATGCCACATAACGGGAACTCCCAGTCCCCTTGGGGATTTGGGATTAATCTAGGTAAAAACAGGAGTATTTGTCACTCAGTACACAGAATTTAGGAATTAAAACATGTTAGGTTTTATACATGTGTGACACATGCTATGTAATATACATCCGAATCTAAGAGTGTACAGAAAACGACTTGTAAATCTAATACAAGCTTAAGTATATTAACAGTGCTTGCTAGCAAGAAATGAAAAATGAATCGTGTTTCAGAGTAAAGAATAAATGCCGTAATTGGGAAAGAGGACATGCTGCAGGGGATATGGAAAAAAGAAATGACTGAGTGGGTAAGGTCACTCTTCAAAGCATACATAAATAAGAAAGAAAATTTATACTTTAAGAAAGAATAAATATTATTAAAGAATAATCGATTTTACATATTATCAATATAGATAGATGACAGACAGACAAATAGAGATATGCATGTCTCTACTGTTTCTGACCATCATCAGATTTACTTGTGATAATCAAAACATTACACATAAAAGCAAATATAAAAATCCTATGTATTAATTATATCATACTTACAAACTTTATTCCAAAAGACAGAGATAGGCACCATACACACACACACACACACACACACACACACACACACACACACACACA
>CAJQZJ010013043.1:2501940-2526083 GCA_907164525.1 Lophiomys imhausi
ACACACACACACACACACACACACACACACACACACACACACACACACAAAGGAAATAGATTTTAGAAACTAAGGGTCACCACTGTAAAAACAGTATGCTACCTAAGGTCCCACAAACAATGGTGACTTCAATGGCATTGTCAGAATCAAACTGCTCAAACACAGAGGCCTCTTCAGTGGCCTGAAATGCTTGCTAGTCTTCAACAACAGATGGAAAAAAGTAAAATACAAGATGTTAACTCTCTCTGCCTTGGCAAAGAAAGATCCAAGGCCATCACTGCTCTAAGCAATGATGCTCTAAGCAATCACCCTTGGTCAATAACCAGAAACTCCATCTGAAAAAACAGATTTGTATCAGCTGGCTGTCCCAGGACATACATGAATATACTCACATAATTTTTAGTGAAAATAAAAATAAAATAAAATCATATATCCAAATTCAAACCACTAGAGAAAGGACCACTCTGGGGAGGGAAGGCATTGATCATGCCAAACATAAAGCCTCCAGTAAAGCAAAAGCCAACATTAAGTGCATTAAAATCAGTACATGTTCTTTCATAATTATAAAGCAAATCACAAGCTGTGGTAGCCTCCTAAAAACGATTCAACCACCTTAATGAGATAAATTCATGTATTGAGACTGTGATAGCACCACTGCTAGAATGTGACACTGCTATTCTCTTTTCCAGTAAGGGGAAGTAAGCTGTCAGACATCTTCCTGATATCCTGACAGGATACCACAGCTAATTTCTGGAAAAAGATGATCAGTAAAAAAAAAAAAAAAAAATGTGCTTAGATTAGCCTTTTATGTGACATTCAATCACAGCTGCACACACTACAGAAGGCGTTAACATTTTGCTCACTATACCTTAAGCTATCAAAAAGACCAATTTTATGCAAATCTTCATCAACTGTAAATGGGGTTGGGTTAATAATCATGGGTCTAGATTCCACATGCAAATTAGATTTAAACACATAAGACACAGTTATCTTAAGAACACTACCTGTCATAGACCTTTTTATTTGGTACATAATGTAATCTTTCATATCCACAGCATTTGAACTCTTAACAACACACAGAACTAAATGAGCCAAGTCAGATGCAAATTTTAAGAAAACCCTTTTGAGAAATACAAATAAATAATACAGGTGGCAGTGTTTGTATAAAACACCCAGTGTTTGCATGAGTGAGTAAGTTTGCATAGGATAGGTCAAACAGAAACATATCCAGAAAGGGTGGGTCTGTCTTCTCCAGGAACTCACTATTCCAAAGATGAAGCAAACAATACATCCAAGCTGAAACAAGTGGGAGTGCCAGATAGGGTAAGAAATATAACCAGACGAATGCATGTCCAATTATGAAACTACTGGAGTCTGGTCTAAGTAATGTTAGATTTATTATCAAGTATCTAATGTCTTTAGAATTATGCTTTTAAAAGTGGAATGAACAGTAGAAAATTCGAAATATGTGTTTGTGTTTGGCAGCATTTGTATAAGTGGGGAAATCATGTATCTATTTGAGAGGACATGGGAACTAAGCAAACATGAGATTTAGACAGAAACAACATCTCTTTTCACATTTTGAGCATTTTAACTCATGTGATGATACCAACTACTTCAAACACTGAATCAATAAAAATGTAAATGAAATGATACAATGAGATGACCACACAGCTCAATTGCAGAAGGACTTGCATTAGTCACAGAAATTAAAAAGGGAACTTTATCATTTTCACTGATTACAATTAAATTTGGCACATCAAAAGACATTAAAGATATTATGTAATTATAACTTTATAGTAAAAACTTCCATTAGTGCTTTTGTCATACACAAAGCTCCCAAAGCACAAAAGCAGAAATCCCTATATCTATGCAGAGTACACATCCCTTCATTTTCCAGAGGCAGAAGGCTTGCAGCACAGAGCAAATGTATTGTAATTATCTTCACTCTCAGTGCTAACAAAAAATAATAATTATTAAAGTTGATAAAATTAACTACTTGAAATGTTCCATTTGATTCTAGTTTTATATGTATGTTTTAATAAACATAACAGAAATTTCTCAAAAGGCCACCATTTATAAATTTAAAATTTGTCTGTGCTCATGACAGAGGTCATGTAATTAATGAATGATTTTAGATCCATGTGTCAGACTTGGCATATGTCACAGTTAATGTAAATGTTGGAACATAATCTCTAGTCAAAAATGGCAATAACCTAGCTTTTGGTCGGAGGTATATAAGCCTCAAGAACAATATTAAGTTCAGCAAGCTGAGGTTTACATTTACAACTTTGCCTTCTGGGAAAAAAGAAAATTAGCATGTGACATTTAAAAAAGCTAATTTGTATGGCCACATCTTTTCCTTAATTCCAAATTGCTTTTGCATCCTTTCTGCAACCCTTTCCATCACATACATAAGAATGTAAAGAGATGCAAGTTCCTACTCCATTTCTGAAATTCTCACCTCCTTCACAGCTACATGTGGCCTGCAGACTATCACACTAAAATAAGAGGGCAACTCAGGAGAGAAGCCCTGAGTGCCTGCCCTGTCACTCCGACCCCTGTAACAACATCATCACACAATATTAACATGCAAGATACAATGGCAAATGTATTTTAGTGTTTCTGATTGATACTATCTAACCTAAATATTCACAATCTGTGTCTCTAATAAACAAAAGAAAATTTCTCAAGTATGGCTGTAGATACCTATTGAATCAAAAAGTCCACTAATAATTTCACAGAGCTACTTTTAAAAACAACAACAACATTCTTTCCTTCTGTAGTGAATTTTTTATATTGCCTAGACCAAGATCTTAAGACTCATGTAAAACCCCAAAGAAAAGTGTATAGTCTGCCTAAACATGTAGGTTTGCACAATAGTATCTTTGGCATGATCTATTCTCAAGCCAAAGGTATTTCATATTACTCTGTAATAAACTCTTATTTTCTATACTAAAATAAAGAAAAAACCAAAAAGGCTAACATAACAGATTTTAATTTTTCTCTCACAAAACCAAACTTAAGTACATAACCCTGCAGAATAAAAATGGTTAACTGCTAATTTAGAGTGGAAACATCTTGATTTATTAATCACAGAAATAAGAGCACATTCTAGGACCATGATAGTGACAACAGCAAGATGGCTCGACAGTTAAGAGCACTTACTGCTCTTTCAGAGGACCTGGGTTCAGTGCCCAGCACCACCAGATGGCACACAATGGTCTGTAACTCCAGCTCCAGGGGATCTGATGCCCTCTCCTGGTCTCTCCAGACACTACATCTATTTGCAGCATATACATATACATGCATTTATTTATATATACACACATATATGTGTATATATATATGTATACATATATATATACACATATAATATATACACATTCGGCACATACACAGAAAATAAAAAATCCTGCTTTAAAAACAGAGATAATGTGTGAAACAGATTAACTTGTTGAAAAGGCGGCCTCTGACGCAACTTAGAAACAGATTAGAAAACAATACGAAAAGTTCAAAGTGTAAGTTCACTAATTTTCCCTCTGAACCTTTGAAAGATTGCCAAATAGACTTAAGCAAAAAGGAAGGGGGAAACTTCAATAAAACTAAAAAATCTACCTCATACACAGTGAAGGGTGAAGTGCTAGAGGGAAAAAACTGAAATAGAATGAAAACTTCAAAGAGATTCTATAATCGAAGATACCATACTCCAGCCTGTCTTGTCTCAGAGATTAAAGAAGATTTTTAAAGCTGTTCCATGGACACAGAGATCAAACATTTATAAACGTTTATCATTTTACAAGTCCTAAATTCAAAGGTGGGCTCAAAGAAGTAAGTACAACAAAGGCAGCGAGGGGTAAGACGAGTTAGTGGGCGAGGCAGGGGTGACGAGTTAGTGGGCGAGGCAGGGGTGTGGAAGGCAGCTTTGAAGAATATATTTTTTGGCCACAAGGAAGAACTATTTCTGAAAATCTCATTCAAAGAACACCTAAATGAACCACAAAAAAAAAAAAAGAAAGAAAGAAAACCTATGGAAGTGGTACTGGAACTGGCTTCAACACCATGTACTCCATTTTAACCGACATTAAAGTCAACAACAGCACCTTTCCCATAGCAGACCACGATCACCTTATATACCTCACTAGACCAACCCCTTTTCAATGAAAAGTTCAATCAGTTCTTTACACTTATTTTTATTGTTAAGTATGTGCAGGTGGGGGTGGGAGAGCTCTGTGTCTACAGGTGCCTGATGAGGCCAAAGAGGGAATCAGATGCCCTTGAGCTAGAGTTACAGGGGAGGTGAGCTGCCTGACTTGGGTGCTGGGAACTGAACTTGCATTTCTCCAGCCCCCAAAAATCCTATTTTTAATATCTGAAAGCTTATGGGCAAGTAATGAGCATTATTATCTCAGTCCTCTTTCTACAAATTCCCCTTCCCATAATGAGAAAGGAGAATGCAGAAGAGAAAGAAGAAAACTGGATCCCTATGAACAACAGCTTGGAGCCAATCAGCTGCTAAGAGAAACAGACACAACAGTGAGGTGCTGATGAAATCACTCTGAAGCAGTTCTCTTACTCGCGTCTTTTAACGGCTACCCATTAAATATATTACTTAATATGCTAATAAAACTGAACCTAGGGCTGGAGAGATGGCACAGCAGTTAAAGAGTACTTTCTCTAGCAGAGGACCCAAGTTCAATTCCCACCACCCACATAATAGCTCACAATTATCTACAACTCCAGTTCTGGGCGATCTGTTACACTCTTCTAGCCTCCAATGGCACCAGACATGCAGGCAAACCACACACACACATAAAATTAAAATAAAAATTTTTAATTAAGAAACACTATACCTACAGCCATTATTTCCAATAATGAGTATCACTATGTTAGCCTATCAATGAGCAGACATTCCTAAAAAGAGTTCTTCCGCGGCCCCCAGAGGTCATGGTGCTGGAATAAAACTAAAGGCTTTATGCATGCTAGGCAACAGTCCTCCCTTACAACCTCGAACTTATCTGCAAAATCTCTGGGCTAGTAATCCTGGGTTCTATAAGAAAATAGGCTGTGCAAGCCATGATATACAACAAGTGAGTGAGCAGCACCCCTCCGTGGCCTCTGCATCAGCTCCTGCCTGCGGGCTCCTGCCCTAACTGCCTCCAGAGGTGGACTATGAATGTAGAAGCATAAGCAAAAAAAAAAAAAAAACCCTCTCCTCCCTAACTTACTTTTGGTTATGGCATCTCATAACACCAACAGTAACCCAAACTAAGACAGAAGGTATCATTGTTTGCATGGGGGTGCCATAGCTTGTATGGTGGTATCATTGTTTTTAATGGAAATATCATTGCCTGTATGAAGGGATCATTGCCTGTATGGGGGTATCTTGTTCATATGGAGGTATCATTGTTCGTACAAAGGCTCCACAAGTCCTAACATAGAAGTTACCACTACTTCCATAATTCTATAGTATAATGTGTGTGTTTGTATGCATGTTGAGTATAAGGGTACAAGTCCCTGAGTCTGTGCATGCACATGTGTAGGCCAGAGGTTAGGTTTCTATCGCTTTCTACCTTATAATTGAGTCAGGGTCTCTCTCACTCGACCTAGTCCAGGACTTGCTGCTTCATTCACACTGGCTGACAGCAAGCTCCCAGGAGCCTCCTCTCTCTCTCTCTCTCTCTCTCTCTCTCTCTCTCTCTCTCTCTCTCCCTGTGGTGCACTGGGATTATAAGTATATACCAGTTCTTACCCAGGTGCTGGGAGGCATCACAAAACTGGAAAATACTTGAGTATAGACAAGTACTTGGGAAATAGCATCAAATGAGGAGGAAGGTACTGTCATGCTGCACAGAATGAAGGAACAGCCAGTGAACAGCAAGAGAACCAATAGCCAGAGGCACCCGTGCTCGGGAGGACAGGAGACAGCAGTCCTGAGACAGCAGTCCTGAAGGAGAGAGAAACCCACTCCAGCAAATGCTGACAAAAGAAGACATAAGCACTGAGAAATGACAGTTGTAGTTTGCCATGAAGGTCACTAGTGAATTTGACAAAGAGGACGTGACTCTCAACACAGAAGGAAAAACAACAGTTATCAATAGATTCTTAGGAGTTTTGTTATTAGAAGGAAAAACCAGAATCATTAGAGAAAACATGGTACCTTTGGAAATAGGAAAGAACAGTAAAAGGGAAAAGTGAGCAACAAAGAAAGCAAGGAGGTCAGTGCATAGGGTAGAGCTGGCCTCACACAGCAGCTCAGCAGACCAGTTACCAAGCGTGACAAAGGGCGCACAGAGTCCATGCATGAAGGACACTCACACAGTCAGGCAGACTTGAGTCCTGCAGGAAAGGGTAGACACTGTTCCTGATGGCTCCAAACAACAATGGACCTCACTAGATTGACAGCCTTTGAAAGGAATTGGCTGTTCTTGTCATCTATGTTGTTAGCACTAACAAGCTAGCACACTTTAAATTATTCAAGAGTTGTACTGAGCAAATACATTGATAGAAAGACTGAATACCCAGGGACCTCAGCTTAAGCCTTAACCCATGCAGGCCTTACCAGTCAATTTTGAATTGAGAACACTCAGCATCACATAGAAGAAAGCTCACAACTTTCACCAGCCAAATCCCATCCTCTTCCCTCACTATCAGGATGATTGATGGGAGCCTCCTGTATCTCTCCCCGTGATGCACTGGATTATAAGTATATACCAGTGATCACATGGGTGTTAAGTATGTCCATTTTACCAAAAATACCAAATGGGGCTAGGGACATGACTCACTGGGTAAAGCCACATCCCATCCTCTTCCCTCACTGTCGGGATGATTGATGGCTGGGAAGGAGAGCAGTATTTCCTGCCTGCACATGCAGCAAAGCACTCACCATGCAACCTGAGCATATATCCTAAAGCCCCACAAAAAAAGTTAGACATATGGCACAACGACCTGTAATCCCCGCACACCCCTCCAGGGACACAGGAAGCAGAGACAGGATAATCTCCGGAAGCTCAGGGCAGCTAACCTGGGCTACACAGCCATGAAGAGACTCTGTCTCAAATAAGATGGGAAAGCAGAGACTGACACCAGAAGGTTGTCCTTTGACTTCCACACAGGGCTCACACTCTCACACACAAACAAACACACACACACACACACACACACACACACACACACACACACACACTATACATTCACATGTCACACATACTAACACATGTACACTCCAAATCATCATTATCTACAACTAGCTAACCTCTTGAAACTGCCCCATTTATTCATTGCAGACCAATCAGATCTGATCTTCCTAGAATATAACCCTAGCCTTGAACATTCTATGCAGTGCCTAATCTACTGTATTTAAATCTGATTCCTATGTGGTTCCCTCTGGTCCCTATATCCACTATAACAGTACTACCCACACCACTGTAATTCTTAGCAATTCCACTCTAAAATCTGTTATTCCTCCACAGAGTTCAAGGGCTGATCCCTGGAGATATCTCACCACCACTATACTATGTGTTTTTGTTCTGCAGATTATCATGCAAATATTGAATGTCGTTCATCTTTCCACATCACACAAAGGCTTTAATCTTCAAACATGAATCCCAGGCACGTGCGTTCCAGACACACATCAGTGTGCACTGAGGGCAATGCAATGTTAATAACACATCAGACCTCTACTCTTACGCTAACAATGCACATTATAGATGTTTATGACACTGAAAACATCAATATGATAAACATCTGTCTTCTGACTTAGGGATCAAAAACCTCTACTAAGGTGAAATGAAACAGAGAAACGGGAAAATGAAGAATAAGGTCAAAAGAGCTGTGGTAAGGAAGGGTAGTACATGTGGTGACAAAAATGAAAAAAATCCTAGGGTAAAGCAGACCCCTTACAGAAGCGCTAGCCAGCTACCAAGCTAAGGTACAATATAAAGTCAAGTTTACTGTACTTAAAAAAAAAAAAGACCCATCATTAAAAGATTAATTTTTAATGATTATTTAGTTACTAAAAAATTACTTTCTATTCCTAATAAAGTAATCATAAAGTTCTACTACTAGAAGTTCTTCCTCTCTTAAATGCCAAATGGGAAGACTATTACTACAGCCTTGAACTGCTCATTCCTGAATACACCATTTTCATCTAATTCCCATATATCCCATTACTCTGTGAAACTGGTCTCACTCTCATAGCAAACAACTAAATATCATGGCCTTTCCAGGTACCCTGAAAGCACAGATATCAAATTCATAAATGTCAGGGACCTACTGTGGGTGTGCCCAATCCTTTCAAGTACAAGGACCCCCAAGATGGAATGTAACACTCTCAGTTGCCGTCAGCTAATTCACACCCATGTGTATTCTGTAGTCTCCTCCCAAGAACTCCTGTCACCCAGCTAAGAAGCATCAAGCTTATCTTGAAACAGCACCAAACTAGTTAAGAACTAGTTTGCTGAGGCTTAAAGTATTTATATTGATTCCTGGGGCCAAAGAATACAAATTGAAAAGCAGCACTTCCTAAATATACTGCCCCCACATGCAAAGAAAAACTATACCACTCTAAGATATGTTTTGTAAATTATACACATATTATAAAGAAGTTCTAATCCTTAACTCTGCCTGATATGAATCTCTCCTATCTCCTGGGCCAAGGCATGCGGTACTATGGGGCGGACAGAGGCAGACAGCATGAGGAACACACAAGCAGAAAACCACTGTCACACTGTGATCATGGCTCCACCCTTACTATCTGTGGCTTTGATGCAGTCCTTTCATGTAGAAAGTGGAATGAAACAGAAAATTTTCACAGGTTCAGAGCTTTGAGAATTACCATAAGCAAAACAGTGATGTCATTGAGTAAGATAGTAGATAAATGCCAACGAAGCAAAAGGGGCACATGATTCAAAACTGGGGTTTGCTGAGGGAGAAGACAGCTCAGCAGCTAAGAGTCCTGCTGCTCGCCCAGAGGACCTGAACTGAGTTCCCGCTGACCAATGGCAGGCAGCTCACAGCTTACCTGTAACTCTAGCTACACGGGCTCCGACACCCTCTTCTGACTTCCAAGGGTACCTACACACAACGACACACATACAAACATACATACATAGACACACACACATACATACACATGCAAATAATAATAAACATTTCTAACTGAGAGCTAACTGGAATCTGCACAGGAAGAAGAGCTCTGACTGTGAACACCCTGGAAATCTCCCACCCCTCTCATTCCCTCAAGGCAGAATCTAGACTGAGCTTTCCCCCAGGTACCTCTGTCCTCCTGGCTTAGGATTTAGGCTCATCAACACCCAGTGCAAAGGGCAAAGGAAAAGAATCAAAATGGGACAGCACAGGATTCCTCTTGGCAAACACTAAGGCTGTCACTGTATGTCAAGACTTTCAACAGACTGGTCTGCCTAGGGGACTAAGCACACAAGTATGGAATGACACCTGTAAGCACAGCTTGGGGCTGATGCCCATGAATGTAAGCTGATATTAGTAAATTCCAACAACAATCCTCCTCAAACACACAATGTGATGGCTACTTCTAATTATCACCTTTACATAGTCTATAAACACTGGGGAAGACTCTCCATGAGAAGTTGTTAGATTGGGTTGGCCTGGGGGTATGGCAATAGGGATTTTTCTAACTAGGTTAATGAGGTGAGAAGACACACCCTGAAGGTTAGCACCCATGTATGCATTTGTCCTCTCTCCATTCTGAACTGGAATAAAATATATCTATGGCAAATTTTTCTAATATACGGAAATGTTCCGACATTGTTTGGAGCAATACTAACATAGGCCTATAAAACAGAACAACTTGCTAATTATATATTTAAAGTTTTAAGAGGTACAGTTGGCCGCATTCAGGAAGCTGAGGCAGGAGGAGCAGCTATAACTACGTAGTATATTCCAAGACGTGGGCTACACAGCAAGACTTTGTCTCAAAAATCAACACATAAACATCACTGAATTTAAGAGGAGCAAGGAGACAGCTCAGTGGGTAGGGTGTTTCCCATCAGCCTGATGACCCAAGTCCACTCTCTAGGATCCACATGGTGGAGGGAGAGAACTGACTCCTAAAGCCTGCCCTCTCACCTCTACACAGGAATGCCATGTTATATATATGCATGCAAACACATTTGCATACACATACAATATAAATAATGCAAAAATGTTTTGAAATGTGTTCATTTTGTTGGATATAATTTTAACCATAAACGCTCAAAAACTGTAAAAGCAAAGGCAATGGGATGTAAGTTCTATAATTCAGAAGGGAGATAGGAAACCCTTAGCAACTTGGGGAAGGAAATAAGAACAAACAAGAAGTACTAAGTTAAAGACTTGGGATCTGGGGTCTATTTGCATGTGTCCTTATTCTTTCTCCAGCTACAGATGAAACAGCCCCCTTCCATCTCTATGGCACACATCGTATTGCAGACATGCTCAGGGCCACCAGCTCCCTCTTCCCCTTATCTGCTCTAGCCTGCACTGCTGCTTACACCAGGATACTAATGCAGCTTACAGAAAGAAAGACTGTGGCTCTCCAATCAAAACAGCAATGGTTTCATTAAACAGCCCAGCAGCTGTGTGAGAAGAGGTTTGTAAATGCACCTGTTCTACAGGACTCTATGTTTAATTCAAGTTGCTCAAATCACAGCACCAAGGCCCTCTAACTATGGGCTAGACAAGGAAACAGCTTCCTAAACGGAACCCTGCGTTAGGAGGCGTTTGTTGGAAGAGAATTGCACCTACTCTACTCATTCATGCACTCCTTCACACAACAGCACCTATTCCATTCTGACTATTATATGCCGGGCTGAGAGCACAAAGCCCAAGCTCAGCCTGCTGGAGGTGACAGACAATGGACAGATGGTTGTAACACACTAACACACACTGGCAGTTTCAACAGCACACACAGGCCTGGGGTGACACTGTGAAACAGGGAACAAGGCAAGATTCCCTGTGAAGGCTGTAGCTTTTCTAGAAGGGAGTAAAATGTAAAATGTACCACCTGCACACTCAAGCACAGAGGGTTTTGGCACGGGGCGGGGGGGGGAGTTTGTTTCTAAATCTGGGTGCACAGTATATACTCTGTATCTTATTTTTAAATCTATTCTCTAGAAAATATTTCATAATAAAAATCTTTTTTTTTTTTTTTTTTTTTAGTTTTTTGAGACAGGGTTTCTCTGTGTATCCTTGGCTGCACTGGACTCACTTTGTAGACCAGGTTGGCCTTGAACTCACAGAGATCCACCTGGCTCTGCCTCCCGAGTGCTGGGATTAAAGGCATGCGTCATAATAAAAATCTTAATTTGATAGTGTCGGACTCTATCCCACCCCAACCACAGCTTCTTCCCATAGTGACAGCTTAAGAAGTGCCAACAAGAAAGAAATAATATGCATTTTCCATAGAAAAGGTCTTCTAGAAACAACTGGCCACAGGCCTGCTGGTCATTACTGTCCACAGGCATTCACTGGACATTTGCTCCTAAATACTACAGGCATACACAGAAAAATCAAGCTTCTGCCTCCAGCATAGCTTCAGCTGAAGGGAGGTGGAAGCAGTCAGGTGAACAGAGCTCAGGAACATCAGACAAGGGATAAATGTCACAGACCACATGAGCTGGGGGGGGAGAAAAGGCACCACCTAGAAATGCAAGAGCAGAAACCAAAAGTACGGTAGAACTAATAGGATGAAACAATGAAAATACTTCAAGTTAATAAAATAACAACTGGGCCAGACATGGTGGGACAGGCCTGCAACTCCAGCACTCAGGAGGTTGAAGAAAGAAGGTTGAGGGTTAGAGGACCCTGAGCTATACAATGAGACTCTGGTCAAAATGGGGGGTGGGGGGAAGCAACTCACCAAAAGAAAATCTCATGAACTTGTGAAAGCTGTGTGAGATGACCTCAACCGGTTCACTAATATCTTACACCCCTGCAGCAACTCTGCAGCTAGCTCTCCATCCTCTGCCCTGCCCTTTGACCTCCTTAACCTTTTGTAGTCATTCTGTAACACGCACCCTCTTACTGGGTCCTGTGAAATGTGTAATCTGAGCATTAATGTTAGCAATTAAAACTGGAATAAAAGAACCTGCGTCTGCCAATGGCCAGCTACCAAAAGGAATAAGGACTACTTGTCAAACCACAACCGATCAAACTGGCATAGTTCATGAATTTATTCTATTCAATAAATTCTGATATTTTGGAAATACAAAAAAACGAAAAGATTGTATGAGCTGAGAATGAAGCTTAGTGATAAACTACATGCCTAGCATGGGTTATATCCCCAGGATCGCAAGCAAAAAGGACTGTGTTACACTTCCTCATGTCCGACTATGAGTGAGCAACACAGACTGCCCTCCCAGTCCATAAACACAAACTCCCACTACCTCACTAGCAAAAAGGGAGCAAAAGGGAGGAAAAACATGAAAGTATTCTGGGGCTCATTTCCAAGTTCAAAGTGCCACTATTCCATCAACAAAACACTGCCCAGACCACAGCACCAAAGCACTAGCGCTCCAAACCATCTCACAGCCACAGTGTGCCGTGTTTACACTGGAACACACGTGCTTTTCTTTTACTATTTTCATAGATACTAAATGACATTAGAAACCAATGCTTGCTTTACTGAAAAAGCTTAATGTAAAATAAATCCCTTACACATATATCTACAGCTACATGATTTAAAGTACATTAGAGATCAAGATTTTAAAACTGGCTTTCCTTTTCCTGGCTCTGTAGCTCTATGCTACAGAACAGCAATCCTCCGAGCTGCTTCGTCCTCCTGGCACTTGAGTTTAAAGGTAAGGGGCGAGACAGACTTGTGATGTTTTGATAGGGCCTGTTGCCATGGAAATGACTGGCTTGCTCCTCATGAAGCACCATGACCTCATTGCAAATGAAAGGGAAAGGACGATTTCTGAGGATTCAACTGAGAGAAAAATTAATGGCTAGGGGAGAAAAAAAAATCCAAAACCTAAGAAGACAATCTGGAAAATATCACAATGTCAAGAGCTATGCTGAAGTGTTCTTGAAGAACTTCTAAAAGCTTCAACCTTCAGACGAGAAATACTATCACCAAAAAGAAAGACAATATTAACTTCACGAAAAGAGAAACCACACACTGTCTTGGTCTTGTGGTTTCTGGGTAAATACATCACAGCCTCCATCCTGACAGATTATAAGCCTATGACTTTCTGTGGCTATGTTATAAAATTAAAACTGCCTTACACTTTCCACTCCTAAAAGCAGCTTTTTCCTTTTTTTTTTTTTTTTTTTTTTTTTTCTTTTTTGTGGTGCCCTGTTTATACAGTTTATCCCTTATCACACTGACGAGACTGGGAACCACAGCAGATGGTCCCCCAGACATAATTCTAACAGGTTTTTTTGTGCAAACAAAAGATAAAGAAGGCTACAGCAATGATTTACTGATATCTAAAGTTGAAAACTGACAAAATACAAACTGCTTTTGCCTTACTGTTTGAGCTGCTTATCCTTTAAACTACTAAGACAGATATGGCCAAAATTATATATGACTTTAAAAAAAAAAAAACACAGCTTTAACAGCCATTGAGTTTTGCTTCTATGGTACCAAAATGTTCAAAATGGTACTTTTTAAAAAACATTACCCTCCATTCCCCTTGTACCAGCAAAACAAAAATGTTTGCAAATTTCTGTCTTATAAAATCTGTTTAGTTGTTATACTCTGAAATAAGCTACTCATCTGGATTTTTCTTAAAGAAAATGTACTTGAACTGAAATTCCGAAATTGCTTTCTCAGGAAGAGCTTACTACATGAACTAACTGAGCCAAATCTGGAATCCTGGTTAAAAGCTAGAGTCTACTCTACTCTAAAATAATCTACCAACTGAACATAACACAACATCAAATGGAAAATGTCCCCCCAAACTGCTCACCCTTCAAGATTAAAGCCTTTTTACACATCATAAAACAGCAGCTCTCTCATGACAATGTAATAGCAAAGAGCACTGTGTATAGTATACCTGAAAACCCAGCAAGGACCCCAAATGATAACCTATAATGAAACTGACAAGCATCTGAAATAAACCATCCAGACACCAAGAAAAAAATATACCAGACAGACAGCCCCACAGGGCTCTTTTAATGTAGGTCATGACTGTCAGACCATAGCAAAAACATGGTGACCCTTGATAAACATTAACCTTGATTATACGTAATCATGCACATATTTTGTTCTGAGTAACCAGTCCTCTGATGTCAGAGCTGAATCCCAAAAAGTGGGTACCACCATCAGGTATGAGCCATCACACTAAGGATGTCTGGGCTGTCATGTCTCTATGAAGGAAGGCATAGGGGATAGCTCCTATCAAAATGCCCAACTTCTGAGGATTCCATGCTACCTCGGCTAGAAATATTTTCTTCTTACTATCTAAGTGGCAAATATGACTGAGTTTTCCCTGAAAAGATTATCAAAGCAGATTAAAATCAGATTGGTTTTTTGTTGCTGTTTTGTTTGTTTGCTTTTCGAGACAGGGTTTCTCTGTGTAACAGCTCTGGCTGTCCTGGACTTGCTATGTAGACCAGGCTGGCCTTGAACTCACAGAGATCCACCTGCCTCTGCCTCCCAAGTGCTGGGATTAAAGGCGTGCACCACCTAATGAGAGAGCCAATCACAGCACCTCTTTACATGTTCACTTTTTGTTGGAAATTATTTACTAAGTCTCTGAGTAGGAAAGAGATGCTGTTCAATGCTGATCCTCCAATTAATCCAAGCTAATATAACGTTCTATGAAACCCTACATGTGGGCAAAATTCTCCTTGTAGCAAAACAAGAATGAGTACACTCATCAGACATAATTTATCTACACACATCTTGCTGATGCAGGAGTAAAAGCACAGTATCACCAAGTTAGGGTTACAAATGTGAACCGGTTTGAGCCAGCTTGTCACACTGCCTTCTACAGCCACAAAGCAGATGTTTGAATGTGCTAGGCAGCTATTACACATAAGAACTGAAAGCAGGAGCTAGTGGGAGACTGTGCTCCAATCAGTGCAAATCCATTACTACTGGAAGAGCGGTGGGTCAGAGGTTACCACTGTGGGGCTTACAGCATTCAGCAGAAACAATAGGTGTTCTCTGCACAGTGTTTTCAAATTCAATCTAAGCCACCGTGCCACGGGTAAAACACATTTTTTCCTGGTGTTCGGGATGTCCAATATTCATAAAAGGGCAAGTACATTAAGTGTAATCTAGCAGTTATTTAATGTTCTGAATCCTATACAAAACTAAATTTATTTTGAACACAAATCCTGTCTAACACAGTCAAAATTTCATTTTGGTTTTCAGAGCAAAACCATGGCATTCAGTACAACGCTAAGATAATATCCAAATCATCATACTGACACAAATTGAAATAAAAGCAGCATATTTTCTTTGAACACATATTAGGTTCACTTCCATCTGTGATCATTTTGTAGTAGGAAAATTTTTCTAGCTGTTTAATAATAACATAACATTAGTTTTTTATTGAAATTAAAATTCAAAGGTGTTATGAAAACTGCTGTTTGCATACAGCACCAATCACAAAATTCTCATTAGGGCCACTGCATACACACACACACACACACACACACACACACACACACACACACACATCCTCTTTTTTTAATTGGCAATTAATCTACTAAGATATATCACTCCTTGGCCTTTTGGTTAAGATCAAGTTTAATACCTGTTCGTATCTGTTTAATAGCTGTTATGTCCTATATATGTCTTAATATATAAGCATCAATCACAGAACTGAAATGTAAAATGGTAAAATGTAAAACAATGAAATCCATAATGGAAATTTCCAACAGGAAAAAGGCGTATCTAACACACTTTAGAAGGAAAATGGAAGCAAACAGGAAATGTATAACAAAAGTGCTATGCAATGTGGTCTTTTGGATCCCAAACTTACTGTCATCATATTAGGAGGAGGCTCTGGCTAAAAGCTAATTTAATACTTAAATGTTAATATAATTTCCCTATTGCTACATCTGTCATGGATGGTTTTTAACCAATAAAAGCAAGAACAAAATGGCATACACGGAAGGAAAGTTCTCTTGGCAATACCCTCCTGCACAGACATACACCTGCTCCAGACCCCACTGAGTTGGCATTTTCCATCTTAATCAATACTTTATTTCCCAAAGACTGTGATATGAACAGAAATAAAGTATGGAACTACCAAAACACATCTGAAATGTGGCTATCCTAGAGAGCACATAAATGTGTTTTTAGAAATATTAACTTTACCTAAAACATGCAAAGAATAATCCAAAAACAAGGAAATTAATTTTGTGAGCCAATGAAAACCAACTGAATCACAACAAGAAGACTGGATGAATATTGTTGGAAATGCAGCAGCACGGACCTGTGTGTATGATAAATAAAGTATAAGAAAGCACTCAGCATTTCCATGAAAACTGCGTCTGAAGGATTATTATGGAACGTACACACTGGCTGAACTTAGAGTGTTCAGGTTTTAAACATTAATTTACTTTCACTATGTGCATGTCAAAATGAAAGATTGGTGTCCGGATTCAGACATGCCGTATTAATATTGAACACAGGCGTTCACTTCAGGTCAGCAGTCACTCCAAGTCAGCTTCAGCAGGTGGTAATAGTAATGCACTCATTAAAATGTATGTGGTACAAGGTTATCTCCCCAAAACAGCTCTCAACTAGAGGTAGCCTTGAAACTTGAGCATTAGATACCCTAGAACCAACCTCTAATTGTCACAAGTAAAGAGAAAATTGAACTTACTCTTGCCACCTAATAAACAATAAATTTCGTTGCTCTCATCAGTATCCTGGCAGAAGTCAGAGAATTAAATTGTTCAACACTAACCTGCCTGCTGCGAACACAGTTCAATGCTCTTGAACCAACCTATACAAACTCAGGCTTCTTTTTAGACCTTAAGGCCAAATAAGAAACTTCTTCTCATTTTAGAGACCTATTTCTCAATTAAGTGATATTTTACTCCTTTCAATTTTATTAACTCCATTCAAATTAATTTCGCATTTGTATCATAATAAATTTCAGTTCTCCAGAATAAAGGCATAAAGTTCAAAATAGGAGGCCTGACTTATACCAAAGGTGATTTTTTTCCCCAAAAACAAAATTATTTCTGACCTTCAGCATCCATACTACATGGATAACTACCCAGTTCCCATGCTTTCTTAATGTTATTTTCAATGTCAAGAATAAATCCTTTTCCTGTTTTATACACACTACACCTAAACTTAAACAACTAAGTCTTCCATCTTCTCACTTTAAAAAACACCAAATTAATTTATCCACTATCAGATGATCCACTTCATTTTAAGAACATTGAAGCAAACATAGGCTAATGTCTTTATAGAGTACTTATGCTCACATACACACAAAAATTGTCAATCTATTTTGCACATAAAAGCAGAATCCCTAAATTTGTAATTAATCATTTCACATTGCTCCATTTCCTCGTTATTTATCCAATGACCAGATAAGCAGCAAGAAGGGCAGGTAGACAGAGAGAGGAGAAATGGAAGTCTTCTCGCAAGGGTGAGACCAGATCTGTCTCCTTGGCTGAATACGCAGCGTAACAGGCATGTGATACATATTTAACAAATACATGAATCCATAAAGAATCAGAGAGCACTGCAGTTCACCCCGTTCATCTTATTTATGACTAGCCTGAGGTTCGGGAAGATTAAATGACATCACTAAGACCACAGGGTAAAGTTGGTCATCCCTGCACAATGTAACCCTATGCTTTCGCTTTTCTTCCCTTCCACCTACACACATTTAAGTTCAATATAATACTCTTTCTAGAAACTTGGTCACACAGAAACAATCATGGGTGAAAAATATATTTGGTGGTCAGTTTCACACTCAGAAAAAAGATTTCTCCACACTCAAAAATATCAGTTGGATTACAGCAGCATAGCCCGAAAGCAAACATCCTGGGGCTGGTGGTCAACACTCATTAGTGTAACACACTTGCACTTATCAGGTGGTCTATGACTACACCACTAAGAAAACCTAACTCACTACAAATGTTCCTGATAAGAATAAAAGCATTTGCTTGGCAAGTGCGGAAGGAATGATGAGTCAGGAAGAAATAGCCCACACTGGCCAGACGCCTCAAGAGTCACCAGTAAGTACGGGAAGATAAAAAGAAGCAATTGAGGAAACAAAGAACAATGTGCCTTTTTATTCAGTCACTGTGAGCACGAAATCTACACTTCCAGTGCCTATGAATCACAACATCTGAAAAGCACTAGCCAAGCCTTGACTCAAAGAAAGGGTCTCGAAAACTTAAGAACTAAAAACAACTCCAAAAATGCTAAATCACATTTGTTCTGGAGGTAACGAGTCATTCCCTTCTTTGTATCTAACAACACACAACAGCACAAATGAGAAAACACCTACACAACAAGCTTCGTCTGCTTCCCATAAGATGGCTTGAATATTGATATAAACTCATTAAAAATCCTAATCTTAAGTGTTTTTGTAAGCAAAAATATGAATGCAAAAGGAAAAGGCCATTTCTTTATGTGGGTTCTTCTTAGTAAGAAGCAGTGCTTAAAAAAATTCCAGTGTGGTCCAGTAGGTGGGAAAAGAAGAGAGAATGCAGGCCACAGCACTGTGTTAAGGAGCAGCCTAGTAAGTGGGGTCTGGATGGGACAGGCCAGGGAAGGGCAGAGTAAGAAAAGTTCAAACAGGGGTGGCTTCACACCTGACACTTTTAATGAAGTGCTCAACCTCAGGCAAAGTTACACAATGTGTGGGAAGAGCCATCGCTGGCCCTGACTTCTGCCACAGTCAACGTGATTCATCGTGAGAATTAAAAACCTGAGAGGAGAGGAGGAAGTTCACTTGACTAGCAGCCATTTTTGGAACAAGAGCCCACATCCTCTGACCCAGAATCCCACCTTTTCTTACAAAAATCTCTGCTTTCTGACTCAGTGGCTACCAAAAGAAGCCATCGGAGTCTACCTCACTTCCTAGTTAACACTCGCCACAGAAAAAGATACACAGGAAACAAACACATACAATTGAAGGACATTTAAATAGATCGAAGTCGATTAAACACATGTTTGAATCATATTCATTAGCATGGCGGGTAACTGAAATTTAAAATATCACATACGATGGGAAGTTTCTTCATTAAAGTGTAGTAGCTAATATCTGCCACCTACTTATTAGCCATCACACCAACCTATAACCATTTTCAATGTGAAGAGTCACAGGCCCAGAGAAACAGGAGTCACATTTAGGAAAACATTCTCCAGTTTTGATAGATATTGGAGTTTATCAATATCCTTAAGAGCAATAGTTGATCAAAGACTGGGGAGGAAACAGTTTTAACCGAGAACTAAAGCAGCTACTATTCCTTGCATATAAAAGGCTAAATATAAGGCGGAAAGTATATTTTCTAGAGTAGAGATAAAAAAAAATTCTGTGGATGAGATAAAGAAATTATTTTTAAGGTCTATACATTTCTCTTACTGAATTTTCATGTTAATAGATTTAATTATTTAGGCCTTGCTCGTCTTTACCCTCTTTCTACATAAAGCCCTCATTTTCTCTACCAAACGTGAAGTATTTCTCTCCACAGGAATCTTTAGGTACATGACTCTTACAGTTAAGAAATAGAAACATAGGTATAATCAAAGTGCTAACACCTTTAAAACTGGCTCAAACCTACTTCTCAGTCTTGGTATACTTTCTCACTGACATTAAAAAAATATCAAAAGATGTTCGTAAGCCTTTGCTTAAGAAAGCCAATGACTCGACTCCATTTCCTAATTAAAAGCTGACAGTAGTAAGAGTACTTACTATTTGTAATAAACGTTCAGACATAACAGTCTTGTTAAAATTATATCTGTCTTATAATTTCTTCTATTACTAATGCATAAGTAAAGAAATTGATTCTGAGAGACATTTTTCTTGGCCTCTACCAGGCCTTGACAGAGACCAGCATGAGTGGTGGTGCTGGGCACTAAGAAGCAGATCCAACCAACAAGGATGACTGAAATTAAAAGCTATAACATGTTACCATATCTAGGCCACACAGAAGGGTCATGAGGTAAGATCATCACCATAAATTAGCACATTATTATGAGACAGCTACAGCAGCCGGGCAAAAACCTGCACAGCAGACCTTTTAATCACAACGAATACATGATGTTGTTTGATTGGATTACTTGAGGAACTATTGCTAGTCTAGTACTACCTTTGACTACTTCCATTCATATCCTGAGATATAAATTTGAATCTAGAGAGCCTGGGTGCACGGATAGAGATCAGTGGAAGGAATTGGTTAAACACATATTTTTGAACACTTAGCTGATTTTGTCCATGTCTAACGATAAGCATTAAAAAAAAATTGTAACTGTATTTTTCTATTTCCCTACAAGAATCTGAAAACATAAAGACATGTAGGAAAATAATAGCATGCCCAGTTTTCATCTCCAAGAAGAGATGAACGGGCTAGATTGGTGTTAGATAATTACAGCACTGCCTATGCTACACAGTAAGTCTACAGCATTTCCTCTGAAGCATCACATCAGGATACAATCCTTTTATTTTTGAGACTATTCCCAGGTCACAGGACCACTGTCAAATCCTACAGAAGAATTTCTAGGTGGCTGTCAGTCAGTACCCACTGGAACTGCAGCTAAGTAATCAACCTCTCCCTTAACTGTGCATTTTTAAACAATTTGGGCAAATCACGTGTGCCTCATATTACTGGCATCCACAAAGCAGCAAGAAGAGTGGAGATTCACATAGAAGTACATCTGCTCCCAGGAACACAAAAACAAACCTCTCGCAGCCATAGGCGTCACCCCTCCACTACACATACGTGTAACTACATGCAGGTGGTAAGTGGGACTACCATGTCAGGGTAATAAACATGGAATAAGGTGCAAAAGCTTCATATTTTAAGGCATACTACCCTTTTTAAAAATGTGAGTTTGGGAAAAAAACATAAAAGCTGAAACATAAAATCAATGCAGATTCAAAACAATTTCTCCATTTCAATAATGATTGTAAAAAAGGGATGAAAAGGCACCTGAAAGGCCCTGTGTGTACTTCTGACCTCACCCCCAAAACAAGGGCCACCCACCTCACAAAAAAGCAGGATAAGCAGCCCATTCTCTTCTCAGTAAAATTTTTTGGTAAAAATCCCTGGCAAGCATACAAACGGAAAACAACCACAGATAGATCTACTGGGCATAAGAACATCCTACTTGTATATTCACACTTGGGTCACATTTGAGCATCAGGAGCTAGAGAAAGAGCTCAACATTTAAGATCATACAATGGTCTCACAGAGAACAATGGGTAGGGTTCCCAGCACTCACATCGGGCTCACAACAGCCTCCAGCTCCAGCTCCAAGCGATCGGATGCCTCTGGCATCTGCAGTCACCTGCACAAATGCTCGTGCACCCACAAATTAACTATAAGATGAATCTTTCTTCCAAATGACTCTTCGGGACGTAGTCAACTGCATGATGATGGATTCCACCACACACTGTTGTTGAAAGAAGCCGACCATGAACCCAGAGGCACATCATCTAATTTTGGATTTCTCACCTAGAAAAGCTATTCATAGACCCTACATTCTCCTTCTATCACATTACTGCCAGAGGACACAGAAACAGTGAAAGGTTTTGCTAAATTTTCAAAAGTGCTGTTAATATAAAATGACTTTCCAAAATGAATAAGCCAGAGTGGTGTGACCCTGAAAGCCACACAAATTGTTTATTTATGCCTGCTATGTTTTAATCACGGGACTGTTTTACAGGCTTCAAAAAATTAATGGTTTTAGCTACACAACAGCAACTATGTTTCCATGAAACATTAGCTGTCACATTAAGACAAGGTTTTATCATTAATTATATTGGATTATATAGTTTATGTCTACAACATGATTGTTAAATAACCGAATTTCCAAACCATCTCAAAATAAAAATGAAATCTGGTCCCAGCAAGCCTTACATGAATTAAGAATCCATTTACAAAACAGAAAATTAAATGTAAAAAATATAACCTCAATTTAAGACATTTGCAGACAAGCTATCCAACACTTTTTTTTTTCCTTCCAAAAAAAAAAGCAAATGAAAATGGAAAATGCTAACGTGGATCAATATTGCCATCTTTTGGGCTATTCTGGAATTGCATGAAGGTGTACAAAAACATTTTGAGCACAGAAGAGGAGGCAAATCACGCTATCATTTTTAACTTATATAATTTACATGTAATCAATGCATTAACTATGTACTCTTAACTGCACTGTCTAACCGCATGTTTGTTTTTACTTCAGTTCCATTTGGTTAGACTACCCTCCTAAAGAAGCTGAGAAAACTTTAATGACTAAGATCTAAAAGCCCCTAAGCCATTCATTGCTGAATCAGAGTACTAGTTTTCAAATTACATTAATTCATCATAGTTACATAACCATAAAATCATAATTAATTATGCTGTTACAAACAATGCCACATTTCTATACACAATTTTGAAAAATAGTTTTATTGTTTTTACAATGTTTCCTATACATGTGCCAAGGAAATGTTTGTTTAAATTATTACATAACTACACAAACATTAAGTGTATTCATAAAGGTATTTACATTTCAAAAATGTTAAAACCTGTATCCAAGACAGTATTTCCATGTGCATGACAATGAGCAGGGGAACTCATCACTGAAAATTGGAAATGGACTTTTCCTTATTGGGGGGGGAGAGACTCGGTGTTCACCAGCACCCTGCACCTGCCTCACACCTTACCTAAGTCACAAGATGCTGCAAGTGAACTGGGACTGATAAGCTTCCAACACCTCACTCAAGGGCTTGATGATGTCTGGGAACCGTCTTCACTGTCTTCCGTGTTGGTATTTTTCAATAATTGCCCAAAGTTTTAAGAAATCAAAACGTATTTACCCTAAAACACCCTCACAATTCCTTCATGTTTGTACACCAACAATTCAGCTTTCACATAGTAGGGAAAAAAATGATCCCTTGAATCCTTCATTACTATAAATTTTACTCAAAATACCATCAGCAAACAGTTCTTCAGAGTGTGGATTTTTAAAGCACAGCTAAAGGCTAACAAAATGGAGATGCCTTACAAGGCAGCAAGACGGCGACTGAAAACACAGAGGAATCAGAGCTAGAACCTGAAGGGTGAGCTGTGGGATGGTCTGGAGCAGGGGACCTAGGACATCTGCTAAGTACTGGCCTGCTGTACACAAAAGCGGGATGGAACCCAGCACTCCAGAAACTGGAATACAGGAAAATACGTGTCAAAAAAAAACTATTTTACACTGAGTACCACTCTTCTGTGAAAGCAAATCACAACAGTTATTATTAAATAACTCAGAAACATCTTCAGGCCATTGCTGAGCCTTGTGATTTTACAGAACACATATCCAAAAGCGCAAAAACAGACACAGAAATAGATATATTTAGATATCTATAAATAAAATCCTAGCTGTTGGAAGGCTGTGACTCCCCACAGCTCTCCTTCACCTCTCAGGGGCTGGTGTGCCCGCCAGGTCTTCTCTAGAGACAATCTCCTTCCCCTATTTTGAGTGGTGGGTGAAAATTCCATTCTGAAGGCCCTTAGATTTATTTCTCTGTTTAATTTCCTGAGAAATAAAAAGGGGGAAGAATGAGAAAATGCCATTCTTATTCCCACCTTCCTACTATACCCTTTACTATCCATTGTAAATATTCAACTTTTGAACACAAAGAGCGCTCTTACCCTACTCCTGAACACACAGGACCATTGCCAAGCCAACATGAACATATGAAACCATATTGTATCAAGTTTAAAGGTCCATCAAAATTGCTACAGTCAATTCCATCCCATCAAACAGAAAGCAATTACTGCTTCCAATTTAATAAAAATGGATTAAACTGGATTTCTGATTCAATACCATTTGTAAAAGTGTCCATGTCAGGAAGAGTGATGGTATGCAATCTTATCTCAGACATGTTGAGACTAAGTTGACTGGACTTGACAGCCAACTAAAGAGGACTCTACTGAAAGCCCCAGAGACAGACACGCACACATACTACTTAGTTAACTCCCCAGAGACGCACACGCAC
>CAJQZJ010013043.1:2526093-2549321 GCA_907164525.1 Lophiomys imhausi
CCCAGAGACGCACACGCACACATGCTACTTAGTTAACTCCCCAGAGATGCACACGCACACATGCTATTTAGTTAACTCCCCAGAGACACACATGCACACATGCTATTTAGTTAACTGTTACAATATGCTTTCATTTTTTACTGTGTTAAAGTAGGAAAACAATTATTTGCATTCATTATGTTCAAAAGTCAGTGTTACTTGATCACCAACCCATATGTAATGTACATTTTTTCAAAATTCCTACTTTTATGTGGTATGCTGTGCACTAGTAATTCAAACACACATTAACATTTCTTATGATAGCTCATTTAATCCTACTCAACCAAAGACAGGGGCTCACTCCTAATCCCAGCACTTGGGAAACTAACACAGGAGGATAGCCATAAGTTTAAGGCTAGCGTGGGCTACACAAGGCATTTCCAACCAGCCTTGGAAATACAATGAAATTCTGCCTCAAAAAGAAAAAGAGAGAAAGGGCTACTCTAGAGTGATCCTAACAAGGACACAACATAGATACTGTCACTCGTTCAGCTATTAAGCTAATAGGAGGTAATCCTTGTTCTACAGTGTGGCAGTGTTAACAGTTGGGTATTGCAGCTCTAACTCACTGAGCAAATGTCTTTGAAATGTCCAAGATGAGTAGGATGGAAAGAATTTACCAAAGGAAAGGAAAAATAGGTAAATCCCCCTTAGGTGCGGATCAGCTGAGAAGTCACTGTTTTCAGCAAGCAGAAATACGGTAAACAGCAGAAGTAGCACAGAACTGTGGCTTATAGAGAGTAGGGGTCTAAGATGATCAGGTTCATGAAAACAATGGTGAGGCATGATTACCACCAAGAAAGCCCTTAAGCTGCCACAAATATAAAACACAAGTGTATATAAACCTGTACCAAAATTCTGATCCCCTCTCACACCAGTCATCAAACTCACATACAGCCAGAGAATAATATGAGAGAGCAGTTTAGCTCATTCTGCTTGAATGTTTCATAAGCCTATTTAATAAATAGGTCTGAGGATTAATGAGGCACTCAAGATGGATCCATGCCACTGGATTTAGTAAATGTGAAAGTACTGGAATCATAAGATAACAAATCCCACCTTAATATATTCCTATGGGAAATGACCACAACCAAATTCTAGGACAAGCAGTGAGAGCAACCAAGACCAGTTGGAGCTGTGAGCCCATCGCTGGATAATCACACATCTGATTTCCTGCGCATTGTACCTCAGATTAAGAAGAGCTCATGTAGTCTCTGAAAAGGTCAATTTGCCAAATTCTTATATAAATACTGTTATAAATAGAAAAAAGCAAAGAATAATTCAATGTTAGGTAACTTAATGGCTTCTAATCATTTTATTAGATGATGATTTGTAACATGAAATTCATGTTCAGGGGTCAAAACACTAAGTGATCACATGATGCAATACTGCCATCTGCTGTTCAAGAGCTAAAAACACATCTTGTCTTTAATGCAAACCTCAAATCTGAAGGCCAAAGAGGAAATTTTTGAGCCAACTAGACAAAAAAAGGATAGAAAGAAAAGAAAAAAAGAAATTAAATACCTTTGTGCTCTCTGAAAAATAAAAATGTACACTTACATAAAGAAGAAACAAAAACTATCAGAGAAACCATAAAAATAGCCAAGGATGTAGCTCTGAGGAGCGTCAACCTGGTACCCAGAGTCCTTTAGTTCAAGTCCAAGCACAGCGTAAGTCCAAGACCCCAGTCACTTCAACGAGGCCACGAAAGTCATCAGTACCCACTTCATACCATGGCGAAGAGTACTTAAACATTCTCCTAAACATAGTTATAATCCAATTAGGTACTACAAGATTGTGTGTGTGTGTGTGTGTGTGTGTGTGTGTGTGTGTGTGTGTGTGTGTACTTAAACATTCTCCTAAACATAGTTATAATCCAATTAGGTACTACAAGATTGTGTGTGTGTGTGTGTGTGTGTGTGTGTGTGTACTTAAACATTCTCCTAAACATAGTTATAATCCAATTAGGCACTACCAGATGGGGTGTGTGTGTGTGTGTGTGTGTGTGTGTGTGTGTGTGTGTGTGTGTGTACTTAAACATTCTCCTAAACATAGTTATGATCCAATAGGGCACTACCTGATTGTGTGTGTGTGTGTGTGTGTGTGTGTGTGTGTGTGTGTGTGTGCAAATGCACATCTGAGCCTAGACACATGTGGAAATCTGTGAGCATCTATGTGGAGGCAGGAGGACAACCTCGGGTGTTATTTACTGGGTATTGTCCACCTCTTGAAGTCTCTCACTGATCTTGAGCTCGCCAAGTAGGCAAGGCTAGCTGGCCAGAGGCCCAGGAATCTGTCTGTCCCTGAATCCCCAGGGCTGGGATTACAAAAGCAGAGCACCTCACTGGGAGCTTTGGGTGTTTTTGCTTTTCTTTGTTTTTGTTTTTGTTGTTTTTAAGTAAATTTTAGGGCTCAATTTTGGTCTTCGTGCACAAGCACTTTATCAAGTGAATAAATTATCTTCCCAGTCCAAGTACTTCAAATTTTCAACAAAATATTTAATATTTAATATAGAAATCACAGAATAGAGAATCCTCATTAGTTTTTATAATATAAAGCATAATTCCTTATAAGAGTTATCTTTTATTTCTCAGTTATCTTGGAGTCTTTAAAAATTAAAACTATTTCCTTGCAAGATCTTATAGTAAATCAGGTAAAATTATTGGCAAATCTAAAGAAAACTATATGTAAGGTGTTTAATATTTTTATTTTAATAGAAAAAGCCCTGGCCACCGTATTTCACTGGAGCTGTGCAGCACCTTACTACAGTGCTTCCCTTACGGAGTGCATCCACCCAGCTCTAGTCCTGATGACACAATAATGCTGTTATACTTCTCGAGAGTCATTTATCCCTAAGGCCACAGAGAGCTATGCATAGCATCCAGCAATTAATTATATGTATCAATGGCCTTTCAAATTGCAACACTGTAAGATCCTATTATACAAATGGCTTTTCAGTTACATTGGTCCACATCCTTCCAAATGATGGAGTAATTATTAACACACTCTCTCTGTCTCTCTCTCTTTTTAATGTTTGTACATTGACTTTCACTAAACTCTTTAGTTTTATTTAGAACAGTAACTCTGTTCACTGCAATTTTTCAATTTAAAAATGTATTCTCTGGGTTACATCTAATCAAGTTGTTAGCCAAAGGGACCCCATGGAGAAACCCCAAACAACCCAGACTATTGCCAAGACTACAGTACTACAGATTGCTCTCCACAAGCTTATGGTAAGGCCCTACTGCTGAAGACAACATCTACACAACTCACTGAACACAGTCCAGTTGGTGCCTACATAGAGCCTTCACTCACACTGACTAAATGTTCACAGGACCAAAAGGCACTCTGCATACTACCGAAGAAGAAAGGTAAACAAAAACTCAGCTACAAACTCTTCAATCTACAACGGTGACCTGAATGCAAGATGTGCTAGTACAATTGTGGCACAAGGCTTGTGGGACAAACCAATATCTGAGAGGATAGAGGATTTAAGTCCCACTCCCTAAGATGGAACCCATCCCTGACACTGCTCATGTAGCATAGAACTTGAGACTAGATAGGCCAAGAGCACAGGAGAACTGTTCTCCTAAGAAATCTAACAATAAAATACCACTTAACAAGATTCTGCTGTACTCATAGATCAGTGTCTTGCTCAGCCATCATCAGAGAAGCTTCCTCCTGCAGTAGATGGGAATAAACAGAGACCCATTAACAGGACAACAGGCATAGAGTAAGAGACCTTGGAACATTCAACCCTACATGGGGTGTCTCCATCAATTCCCTCCCATCAGGGCTCAGGAAACCCTGTGGAAGAAAAGGCAAAAAGATTGTAGGAGCCAGAGGGGATGGAGAACACCAAGGAAACAAGGCCTTCTAAACACAGCAAGGTGCACATCTGAACACACTGAGACAGTGGAAACTTGCGCAGAGCCTGCAAAGTCTAAGGCAGACAGGGTCCCAGCAGCGAGAGGGAAGTGAGCACACACTCAAAGACCTAGCCCAGAAACTAGCTCACAGACAAAACCAGTTTGGCCCAATTGAGTGTCACTAGGGATACAAACCACTCTTCAGGCCAGGCCTCATGACCAGCAGCAGATGGCCAACACAAAACATTTTCAATAGCATTTTTGGAGGCTCTTTGATTCATAATGCTTTCTGAGGGCTAGTTTGTTGCTTTGTTTTTTTTTTTTTAACCTTATAGGTCCCTTGCGTATATATTATGATTTCTCATTTTATATTGTTATGGAATGTCTATGTGTGCAAATGTGTGTGTCCCTGCATCTTTATATGTTTCTTAAGCTTTCTTTGACTCTTTTTTCCAGTTTGATTGTTTTGTCCCATTCTGGCTTGTTTGTTTTTATTTTATCTAATTGTATTTTGTTACTTTTTAGGTACCTGTTTGCATCCTAATGAAACAAAGGGCGGTATCTGAGTGAGTGGAAAAGTGGGGAGGATCTGGGAAGAGTTGGGGAGGGAAAAACATAATCAGAATATATAGCATTTTGAAATTCTATTTTCAATTAAAAAACAAGAAAAAAATTCCTCTCAATAAAAAAAAGGGGGAGAAATATGTTCTGCTCTTCTACAGCACTGCTCACCTTCCAACCTAGCCAAGACATCTTTGACTCTGCCGCTCTTTCCCATCTACCTTGCTGAATCCAAATGCCCTTAACTCAAGGCCTGCTCAGCAAACAATATGGTGTTTCCTGACTCAGGCTAGCAATTCCAGAAACCCAAGCATATGAGTTCCTCATCCCTTTCACCTGTAAGACAAAAAGAGACTGACTCCTTCAATCCCACTGTTTATTTCACACCCTGCAATACCATGTGTGAGGGGTCTCCTTTTACATTTCGGTATCTCTAAACTTGGCCCCCTTTCTTTCCCTCTTTCCCTCCCTCCCTCCCTCTCTCTTTCTCTTTTCTCTTCCTTCTCTCTCTTACCCTCTCTCTCTGCAAATCCTAATTTGTGAGCTGTTTCATTTTTGTTGTCTGGGAAAATAAAGGTCAAGCTACAAAGCCTCATTAAGACTGCTAGCTCCCTCCATCAAAGTTGAGTGTGGAAGAGAACTGACAAAAGCACTCGGTGACCAGTGGCCCTGACCATCTTCTACAGTGGTGTTTGCCTTTTCCTTCATCAGGAGGCACCTCCTAAATGGCTGACCAACTTCTACTGGCCCTGTGCTAGAACAGCCTGGTACAAAGACAGCTTTGAATAAGATATTCGACTTCCTACCTAGGCGGCTGCAAAACATGACTAGCAAAACAGAGTGCTTGTGAATATCAGTTCATGAAAATAACCTAATGTGATAATTCCCACAGTCCTTGGGGAGGAAAAGAAACATGAAAGATTGGCAAGTTACAGAAATACTTTTTTTTTAAGATGTATTTGTTTTATTCTATTGTATTTACATCAGTGTTTTGCTCATGTTTGTTCATGCACTATATGAATGCCTGATGGTGGCAGCAGAGGTCAGAAGAGGACACTGGATCCCCTAAACCTGGAGTTGGGGATCCTTGTGAACCACCATGTTGGTACTAGGAATTGAACCAAAGTTCTCTGCAAGAACAGTAAGTGCTCTTAACCTATGGGCCCTCTCTCCAAGCTCCCTCATGAATATTATAAGTTTGTGTACCATGGCATGCTGGTGGAGGCCAGAAAAGGGCATCAGAGTCTCTAGAACTAGAGTTACAGACAGTTTTGAACCACCATATGGGAGCTGGAAACTGAACCTGAGATCTCGGCAAAGGCAGCAAGTGCTCCTGATGCTAAGCTATCTCTCTAGTTCCATAGAGCTCCCATTTTAATGTATGAACACCTTTGTTTCTCATTATAGAACCATTTCTATGGCTAACTTCTGAGCCTTAGAATAATGCTAAGACCCAACTCTATCAATAAAGTGATGATTTCACCTTGCTTTACAGACACTTTGCTCACAATGAGAGTGTAAATCATTTGCATTGTAATTCCAGGAGATTTCCAAGTTCATCAAGGCATCAGCTTTGGCTACAAAAAAAAAAAAATCTTTGCAGAAAAATCTTGAGTAAAATGATTTCTGTTAAATACACTACTCAACATATAAATGAATACCTCATTATAAATACTCATTACTAATATATACAGTCTAAAGCATGAGGTAGCTTCAGGCAGTTAATTCACCTGCTACTTCAAAGTCACATGCAAACATCTCTCATGCACTAAGCTTTGCAGCAGGTCAGCTCCCCTTTCTACAAACGTTCAAAACTCCTCACACTTAGAACCAGCCTAAGCAGAAGGAACTTGGGTCGTGTTTTTCGTTTCACTGCATACTGGAGTAGCTGAAGTCTACTGCGTTTACAGATTTTCACACAATCAATCTATTCTTTGTCATTTTTGTTTCTGTTTTGTTTTGGTTTGGTTTGGTTTTAGAAAAGGTCTCTCCATATAACTCTGACTGCCTTGGAACTCACTATGCAAACCAGGCTGGACTCAAACTCAGAGATCCATCTCCCTCTGGCTCTTTCCAATATTAAAAAAAAAAAAAAACCCTCTTAAAGGAGTGCTGAGACTAAAGGCATGCATCACCACACCCATTTACTCTCTGCCTTAATATAACATTATGTAGGTAAGCTTGATATGTTCACATGAAGTGACATCACTACAAGCTGGTAAGGGAAACTGAGATACCCAAACAGGCAACATTTTCTGTTTTTAAGTGACTTTATATAACAATCATTACTTCTGTCAACCTCAACCAAAGCATAAAAACTTCATTTTAATAATCTTCTAATCAGCACTGTGATCCTTGGACGTATTTCTTATACAAGCATTCTCATACATAGATGAAATACACGTAACTGACCTATGACACAAAGAGTTAAAGAAACTTGAAGGTGCGTGGTCAAAGCCCAGAAGTACTCTATACATTTGAATCACTCCACCTTCCTGTGTCTCCTACACCAAGTACTTGATTCACATATAAATTGCTACATTCTAACCTGACATGACAAAGTATTTCTAAAATACAAATTATAAAAGTTTTAAATACAGCAGATCCTACTCCCCTGTATTATAAAAAGGAACAGAAAAAATCCATGAGAAAGAAGCAGTGCCTAAAACAACCACGAAGATTTCACCAAGAATATAAAGATTCTTCCTTTTGTATCTCCACAAGCTCCCAGAGCTCTACCCATGAATACACAGTATGCTCACAACATACTTGTCAAATGAATAAGCAATATACAAAGATACAAGGAAACCATTAAGAATTTAAAAGCCTAGCAATGTTTAAGCTTTCTGAAACTAAGACACCCAAGATAAACACTCAGTTCTGAACCTCCGTAAGATTGCCCACAAACACACATTATCTTCATGTGCTTATGAAGCACATGGGGGTGAGGTGTCCCACAAACCCAAATGAACAGGCAATCCCCAAGCAGAGCAGGTTTAACCACACACTAACACGATTGTTCTGAAACCTAGTAACCACCTACAGAACCCAGACCCATGTGTCACCACTACAGGACAAGCCAGTGCTTATGAATTCTTCGATTTATTATGAGAGATTCTAAAGAAACCCAGAAAGTGTAAGAATTACTGCTGCTCTATGAACTGAGGCCAGCCTGATCTACACAGAGGAGGGAGGCAGCAAGACACTATGTCAAAAAAAAAAAAAAATTACAGCTATCTTACAGAATTCTTCTAGAACTGTCCCCAGAACCAATTACCACAAGCAAAAATGCACCCACTGAAATCCCAGTACTCAGGAAGCCTAGGCAGGAGTGTTGCTGTGAGTTTAAGGCTAGCCTGGGCTACGGAGTGAGGAAGAAACAGAAGATAAAATGTCTACTGTTAACTAAAACAGTATTATTCTTCACTGTCACGTCCTATATCTTACTCCCAGGTCACCTGTTTCTAATTCGGCATGTGTGAAGACATGGCGAGTTACCACAAATGAAGACACTGAAAATAATTTAGCAGCATCTCCAAAAGAAACAATCCAGAAAGTTTAACTAGAGCTACACTAGCAGGGAAAGTTCATCCTATAAAAACTGCTTCCTTGAAGAATGTGTTCCTGGAATTCAGATCACATTTCTACTTGTTTTTGAGACAGTGTCCCACTACACAGCCCAGGATACCTACAACAGCCTGCCTCGGTCTGCAACCCCAGCCAGACCATATTTCTTTAAAAAGCGTTAGTTCCCATGAAGGAAGTTCACCTACTTGCCACCTTGCCAATTTAATTCTATCATTTCCCATTATCCTTGATACTAATTAATTGTCCTGAGTGATGTTTGTTAGGTGAAAACATCATTTGTCTCCATGAGCTCCCCTCCAAGGTGGAGTGCTTGCCTAGCATGCTCCAGGCCCTCGGTTCCATGTCCAGCATTGCACAAGACCAGGCAGAGGAGCAGAAATTAAACATCATCCTCAGCTACTTGGGTCGTCTGAATTCCTGTCTCAAAACAATTTTTTTTAAGTTATGAATCTTTTCCTTCAAAATGAAAAGTGGTAGGTAGAAATAAGTAACAGCTAGTCTAAATCTTTATTAAGTTTTACTCCAGAATAATTATGTACTGGACTCAGAGTTACAAGCAGCAATTTCAAGTATCTTAACCGACATCATCTTTCTTCACCAAATAGTAAAATGTCTGCAAGTAGATATTAAGAAATCTTGACTTCTCTATAAACTATTTCCAATAATCTCTGATTTCAATACATGAAGTCTAAGTTTTATACCTATGTTATATTCATTGTTATTTCAGGCCCAAACTTGATTAACAAAAACAACTTAAATTAATCATTCTAATAAGTTCCCACTATTCCCTAATAATCAAGAAGACAGATATCAGTAATCTAGAAACCATGCAAATTATATTTCAGATCTAAGCTTGAAGCTTACAGAGAGTTGGGGAACATAGTTCAACGCAGAGGAAATGTTTAGCATAGGTAAAGACTTGATGAATCCAACAATGTTAAAAAAGAAAAAAGGGAGGGCTGTGGAGATGTCTCAGGGTATAAAGCACTTCCTGTGCAAGCTAACAACTGGATCTCCAGAACCCACGTAAGTGCACATACGCACAATAAATACAAAGCTAAACAGGTCATGGTGGTATACGTCCTTAATCCCAACAGAAGCAGGATTAATCTCTATGAATTCAAGGCCAGCCACTCGACATAGAGAGTTCCAGACCAGCCAAAGCTACATAGTAAATACTGCCCTTCAAAAAATGAAAACATAATATATATTTATATATATAAAGCTGTATCACACTATTCTCTTATGCTATCTAATGTGCAAGGTGTACTGCTATACATAAAATAGTTTCATAAAAAAATAAAATAAAAATTGCTACAAATAGGACTGGAAATATGTCTCAGGATTTAAGAGCATGGGTGCTCTTCCAGACAACCCAAGTTTAAGTCCTGGCATCCACTTAACAGCTTACATCTGTCTGTAACTCCAAACCCAGAGGATCTAATGCCCTCTTTGGGCCTGTAGTTTCTCATTTCAAAATAAAAGGTTGTAAGGGTATTTCAAAATACAGTAACTAGGACATGTGAGGTGGCTCAGTGGGTAAAGGTACCTGTCAACAAGCCTGCCCCGTGGGGTCCCACACAGGAGAAAGAGAGGACTCCTCTCTTGCAACTGTCCTCTGACCTCCACGTGTACCACCACACATGTGCGCCCACATATATTCCCACAAAATAAAATGGAATATAGACAAACACACAAAAATAAAAGTCAAAATATGTAATCAGTCAACTAATAATATATAGTAGCTATTAGGGTCCGACCTTCAAATCATTAAGTTACTTTAAAGGGCCTTAAATTGCTAGGGCTAGACTACCTGTCTCCAAATCTGCAACCCTGAAATTCAATCAATAAAATACATTATGGATCTCATTACCTGTAATTTTATAGCCATAGGCAGCAAGCTGTCCAGCCATGTATTCTCCATCTGAATTATTATGCGAGCAGCCCCATGTTCGTATCCAAATTTTCTGTATGCCTGGAATAGTGCTGTTAAGTAATAAATTAAAAACAAAGTAAGTATCTATAAGTGATTTTTAAGATAAAAGCCACTAGGTGATTTTTAGGGCACATAACACAAAAAAAAAAGCTAGAATCAATCCACATTACAAAATGCAGCAAATTATTTTAAAATTTGCTGTTACAACAAAACTCTAAAATAAAGGGACAGCGAGCTAGCTCAGCGAGCAAAGGCGTTTGCTACACAAGCCTTGAGTTTGAGCCCTGTAAAAGTGGAAGGAGAGAACCAACTCCAGAGTTGTTCTCTGACCTCACACATTCACCATGACACTCAGTCACATTGTGCTGGCTAGACTTCTGTCTGCTTGGCACAAGCTAGAGTTATCTGAAAAGAGAAAAACTCATCTGAGAAAATGCCTCCATAATATCCAGCTGTAAGGCATTTTCTTAATTACTGATTGATGGGAAAGAACCCAGCCCATTTGGTACCACCCTGAGCTGGTGGTCCTGGGTTCTATAAGAAAGCAGGCTGAGCAAGCCACAGGGGGCAAGTCAGTGAGCAGCACCCCTCCATGGCCTCTGCCTCAGCTCCTACCTCAAAGATCCTGCCCTGACTTCCTCCAATGATGAACAGCAACATGGAAGTGTAAGCTGAATACACCCTCTCCTCCTCAACTTGCAATTTTGTCATGGTGTTTCATCGTAGCAATAGAAACCATGACTAAGACTTATACACATTATGCACAGCAGCTGGTTGTGGTGGTGCACGCCAGCAGGATTTGCTGAAGGAGGCAGAGGCAGGAGGATCATCACATTATGCACAAAGATACAATAATAATAAGTAAGGTGCTTTAAAACTAAAATCTAGATAAAATAACCAGAATCACGAGAAGACTCTCCGTATTTAATGTCCTTTTGCACGTCTTGTCATCAATCCCAGTTACCTCTAATTGACTTGTTGGCCAAAGAGGCCCATGGGGCCCAAGAACAACACAGGCCCTGCCGACTACAGCACTACAGATTGCTCTCCACAAGCTTATGGTAAGGCCCTACTGCTGAAGACAACACCTGCACAACTCATTGAGCACAGTCCAGTTGGTGCCTACATAGAGCCTTCACCCCATCAACTAAAGGTTCATGGTTATCTTCTCTGCATACTACTAAAGGAAAAGGGTAAATACTAACCCAGCTACAAACTCTTCAATCTGCAATGTGGTGACCTGCATACAAGATGCACTAGTGCAGTGGTTCTCAACCTGTGGGTCGTGACCCCTTTGGGGGGGTTGTATATCAGATAGCCTACATATCAGATATTTACATTATAATTCATAACAATAGCAAAATTACAGTTATGAGGTAGCAATGAAATAATTTTATGGTTGAGTGTCACCACAACATGAGGAACTGTATTAAAAGGTTGCAGTATTAGGGAGGTTGAGAACCTCTGCACTAGTACAATAGTAGCACAAGGCTTGTGGGACAAACCATAATACCCAGTTGGATTTATGGCCCACTCCATGAGATCGAACCCAACCCTGAACTGTTCGGGCAGCCAAGAACCCGAGACAAGACAGGCCAGTAAGCCAGGGTAAAACCAAATACTACTTACTGCTCTACTAAAAGAACATAGCAATAAAATGACTCCTGATGATATTTTGCTATATTCATAGATCAGTGCCTTTTTGTTTTATCTTGTTATATTTTATTTTATTTTGTTATTATCATACCTTAGAAGCCTGTTTGTTTTGTAATGAGCAACAGAAAGGGGTGGACCCAGATGGGAGGGGGGAGGAGCTGGGAGGAGCAGAGGGAGGGGAAATCAAAATCAGAATATATTATATAGAAAAAAATCTATTTTCAATAAAAAGAAAAGAATTTTTCTTAAATTTAATTGAAAATAAATAAATAATCTTCTTTTGGATCCATGAGAAGGTATGGCAGATAAAGGTGATCAACATGTTAGAGAAAGAACTTACTCCAGCAAGTTCACCTCTGACCCTCACTTAAACGCTTTGTGAATACTCACACATCATAAATAAATAAGTAATTTTTTTAATTTAAATACAATAAAAAATGTCCTTTCAAGTCAGAGCACACCTGTAACCCAGCATTTCTGGAAGAGAAGCAGGAGGGTAAGTTGGTCAGGGTCATCATGGATCATCAAGCTATAAGAGATCTAGCCTCAAAAAAATGGTCTTCTCTGGATTATAGTTTTAATTCCTATGCACCCTATCTATTAACCATCCACTGATGCAACTTTCAGACAGACACACGCAAATGATTTCACAGAAAATGGCAGTAGCAGCAAGAACACTCAAAGAAGAAGGGCTGAGGGGATGGTGAGGCCATTAAGTACTGCCCTACAAGTATGAGGACCTGACCTGGGAGTACTGGACTCCCAGCACACAGAAAACAGTCAGGCGGAGAAGCAGGCATCTGAAACCCCGGTGTGTGCTGAGGGAGAAGACGGGGAATCACCGGAGCACACAGGCCAGCCCGCCTAGCAGCTTCAGTGAGAGTCCCTGCCTCAAGAAGTAAGGTGGGAAGCAGTCAAAGAAGACACATTTAACATGTGCACATGCACATGCATAAACGCGCGCGCACACACACACACACACACACACACACATGTGCACTCACACGCACAGGCACACACATCTTTACCCATTTTTAAGGTAAAGATCAAAAATAATCAAAATTGGGCTGGAGAGATGACTCAGCTGTTAAAGGCTAGGCTAAAACTAAAATTAATAAAAATTGAAAGCTCCATGATTAAAGGTACTCCATGCACAGGTTTCTAAGAACTTATTTAAAAAGGAAAAAAGGCTCTTTTCTTAAACTGCCCTAACAATTTACAAGTAAACAGAAATGACAATACAGACATCCTTTGGACAAATATGACAAACTCCACTAACTAACACACATTCTACATGCACAGGCTTGAAAGGTTAATAATCTAAACAAAGTAATCATTAGACCTGCCCACAGTTTACTAGGCAAGCAATCATGAGTTAAAACTGTAAAACTGTGTGATTGTTTCCAGTGTCATGTAAGTCTCTTCCTGCCTAGAATCCCACCAAAATAGTATCAACAGGACAATTTTCTGTGCCCAGTGCCTTCGTCTGATCCCTAAGCATTCACTAATATACTAAGAATAATCACATGTCCAAAACATCACTGTCACATAAGAATCACAAATTTCAATAAAAGTTTTAATTTGCAATTACAACAGATTTCTATCAACTATAGTCAAGTCAAAATGATTCCTAGTATCCTATCACCTTCTTTCAAAGAACATTTAGTCTGATGTTTTGCTTTTAATTAATTCTTGGAAAATTCTCTACAATGTATTTTGGTCATATTCATTCCCCTAACCGCTCTATGTCTATACCCCATCCCCCTGGTATTTGTTTTTTAACCTATTACTTGCCAGATTTGATGTCATTCAATTTTTTTTGAAGCGCTATGTATCCTATTAAACACAAAGCTAGTAAATTGGAGCTCCTGCATATATGGTGAAGTCCAGCAGTGCCAGCCTCTCCCCAGCATAGATGTGGATGTAATCCTGAGGAACGCTTACCTGTCACTTGGTGGCCTGGGTTCCTCTTGCAAATATTTTTGGGTATTCCGCTTTCGTACTTTAGGAAACACGTGCTTTCTTGAGAAATGTCTGTCTTGTGGCTTTGAATCTTCCTGTGACATGATATCTTCTATATCATCCAGCATTACATCACAAGACGCGGAAGGCATCTTTTGTAGCACATAAAAAAGTTACAAATAGCACAGGTTTATGAAAATCTGCTTAGCATTGTACTGGTAAACAGTTCTCACTAACTCTGAATCTAATCAGCTCCTTAAAGCCCAAGTTCACAGAAAATGTAGGGGAATCAACCCAAAGAAAGAACCATGCAAGTCCTGCAGGTAGTGGGACATGCCAAGATTGAACTGAAACTGTCAGACTAATACCATGGAGGGACAAGTGGGACAGGATCTTTTCAAGAGAAAGGAAATTAAAAACAAGCAACTCCCATCAGCCACTGCTGCTGAGGCCAATGACCGACAACCAAGGCTTCTAGTGCTGTGAGTAAACTTCAAGCATGGCCTTCTGAAGGAACTGGTCTGCCTGACTTTAAGACTGATTGGTGGGGCTAGAGAGATAGTTCAACAGAAGCAACATCAGAAGTCCAGTTCAGGGGATCTGGCATTGTCTTCTGACCTCTTTGGGCACCAGGCACATTTACGGTGCACATACATGCATACAGGCAAAACATTCATATACATAAATTATATATAGTGAGTCATATATCTATATATTCATACATACATACACACACTAGACAGCTATGCCAATCAAAACTAGTACTGGTAAATGCCTAGAAAATATTAATTATTAAATTGGTCTCATCCAGAGATGCAGAGATGGTTCAGCGTACATTAAGTCAATAAACATAATGAATCATATAAATGAACTTAAAGATAAAAACCACATGATCATCTCAACAGATGCACAAAAAGCCTTTGACAAAATTCAACATGTCTTCATGATAAAAGTCCTAGACAAGGGAAGGGAGAGATGGTTTAGCAGATGAGAAAGCCTCTTGCAGAGAACCTGGGTTCCATTCCCAGCACCCACACTGTGACTCACCACCATCTTTTTTTTTTTTTTTTTTTTTGGTTTTTCGAGACAGGGTTTCTCTGAATATCTCTGGCTGTCCTGGACTCGCTTTGTAGACCAGGCTGGCCTCGAACTCACAAAGATCCGCCTGCCTCTGCCTCCCAAGTGCTGGGATTAAAGGCGTGCGCCACCACCGCCCGGCTTTTTTACTCACCACCATCTTTAACTACAGTTCCAGAGAAGCTTATGCCCTCTTCTGAACTCAAGGGCACCAGGCTTGCACGCGGTGCACATACATATATGCAAGCAAAACATATATATAAAATAAAATAACCTCAAAGAAAGAAGTAATAAATTAGGGTTGAAGCTCAATAGTAAAGAAAGAGTCTGGGCCCATAAATACTGAGGCATCTACTTCCTATTAACTTTCCTCATTAGGTCATTTGAACCAGTGTTAAAACTATGTATTAGCGATTCTCAACCTGTGGGTTAAGACCCCTTTGGGGGGGGTGAAATAAATTTGTAGGGGTCACTTAAAACCATCAAAAAGCACAGATATTTATATTACAATTCATAGCAGTAACAAAATTACAGTTGCAAAGTAACATTGAAAATAATTTTATGGTTGTAGGTCATCACAACATGAGGAACTGTATTAAAGGCTCACAGCATTAGGAAGGTTGAGAACCATTGCTATATAGTCACCTGTCTTCAAGCCTATCAGATGAATTTCCCTTTTCTTCAATTATAGGAGTCCCATCTTTCTGCTCACAGCGTTCAATTAACAGAGTAGCTTCCTACCAGGCCTATTTTGGGGGCCTAGAATTTGTAATGTGTGCTTTAAATTTTTAACACATTATGCATCATCATTTAAATCTCTATTTGAATGTCGGCTACTTTTATATAGTTAGTAAGAGGAAAAACAAGAAGTGAGCCAAGCACTCATCCTTAAGACTGTTATTATAATAAGTATGTCACATGGTCAGTCAACCCTCCCTTTTCCTAGACAATGATTGGTTTAGAGTCAATCACAAGCCCAGCCAGACAGAAAGGACTCCTACACAACAGCTGACAGAAGAGATAGGGTTTCTCTTTCACTCAAGTGTATGTCAACCTGGGGTAACAGCCATCTTGCCTGGCACAAAGAAGGCACCTACCTAAGGAGTGAAACCCAGAGGAGGCGCAGACACAAAGAGCCATACAGACAGCACCTGAGCACCTGGGTCTACCTGATAGCTCTCTCATCTGAGTCACTCACCTCCCTCTGGAGTCCAACATCTTTTGGTTGGGCATTCATCTCCTAAAAACAAGGGCTTTGCCAACTCAGCCATCCATGTACAGGATGGCTTTTCCCACAGACTCCATTTACATGCAATAGCCGTCAATGAAAAAATAACAGTTTGAACAAACTTAGGAAATTCTGCCTCTTACAGATCCACTTGGACTGTGAAGACCTGCAAGAAAGAAACTTTTCACTGACCTTAGGAATTTTCTAAAAAAATATTTTCTTGCCAAGTTCTTAAAGAAGGGAAGTGGGACTGAAAAAAAGGGTCCAACACAGATCTCGACACTCCTCCATTCCATAGGGAGAGATGACATCCTTCTTTTACTGGGAAGTGATTTTCTGCCTTGTGCTCTGCCTTCCAATCTGTGTAAACTGTTCACCAACCCCAGCTCAGGCATAAAGTTCCAACACTGCTCCTCTCCCAGCACTGTCATGAGCTGCCTCCCTATTGAAAATTCACTACATGGTAAAAACATTGTTACTTCTTTCATTTAGAAGACAGAAAGCAAAAACATTCTCTTGGAAAAAATACTTCTTAGCTCCCCTAGAGTTCTCTCATTTGAAGAAAAGCTTCTTCGAGAGTCATTTGTCTTTATACATTTGTCCCCGACCTTCATTCTCAGACTGTGGTAATCACTCAACCAAAATTGCCAGATATCCATGGCATGCAATGATATACCATTAGTGATTCTCAGTCATTTTATGAGACACAATTTGCAGCATATGACACAACCAACCACCCCTCCTTGAAGCACCTTCCCATGGGCATCAAGATGCCACACTCTCCTAGGCTTCCTACCATGAGCCATCCATCATGTCTTTGGCTTAATGCTCATCAATCCAGCTTCCCGACCCTAGAACAGCCCATGGCTCCATTACAGGAATTCGTTCTCTACAGTCACTGCCTGGTGATTTCATCACTCTGAGGCCTTGAAATGTCAACCCTGTGCTTATATAACCAGCCCACTCTTCCCCCTGAACCTCACACTCAAATGGTCAACCACCTAATGCACATTACTGCCTGAGTGCCTCATGACAAACCAAACTTTACAAGTCAAAAACAGAACTCTGGTCCTCTTCCTATCTCACCAGATCACCTCACAGCTTTCCCTTCTTCCTGTAAAGCAAGCCAACATGCTTACCCCAAAAACCTTAAAATTACCCCGGCTCCTTTCTGCATTCTCCCTAAATCCAATCCACCAATAAACTTCTGTTGGTCTCCAAAATACACTGAGATACTGTTTGCAACTATATGGTATCCATGACCCAAGTCATCACTTTTAAATATTTTTATTTATTCTGTGTATGATGGATCAGAGAACAGGAGTGTTAGTCCAGCCAGGGCTGTGCCATGGTACCTGTATGAAGTTCAGAGGACAACTTGCAAGAGTCGCCAAACCCCTAACTCCATCCCCATAGCTGCTCTCGCCCTTTCCTAATTTTGTTTTTGTTGTTGATGTTGTTTGAGGTAGGTTTTTTTTTTCTTTTTTAACTGTAGCACTTAATCACCTGCCCAGATGTCTTTTACTCTCCTTCTATTAGAATATATACTCAGTAAAAGTAAAACTTCTGTATGCTTTGCTCATTGTTTATCTAAGGTGCATGAAACTATCTAACACCCTGCAGCTTCTCAGTATTTTTCATCATAGACCACCCAGTCTAACAAAATATAGGCCTGGCTCCCTCTGTCTGAGCTCCTTTTCTCATTGTCATGACAAAGCACCTGCAAAAAAAGCTGGTTACTCTGGCTGACAATTTGAGAAGATACAGTCCATCCAGGCAGAGAAGGCTTGATGCCACTGGGTGTCTCATCACATTCCATCTACAGTCAGGGAGAGGTGACCGCGGTGCTCAATGGGCTTGTCTATTTCTACACTTCTCAATTCAGTCTAAAAGCCTAGCTAGCCCATGGTGTTACCCACATTCAGGACAGGAATTCCTTCATCAACTAAACCTCTCTGGAAGTCTCCTCAGAAAGACACCCAGAGCTCCATCTCCTAGGTGAGTTCAAATCCAGTTAGGTCAGTAAAGATTACCATCACAACTCCCCACTGTTCCAACTGTACAAACCTTTAGATACTCTGAGTAACCCACACTAGGTCTTTCCTTGCAACACTTACTGAAATACTTCTTATCCAAATGATACCACTTTAAGACAGACCTTTCCCAAGTACCTTGGCTAAAATGGGTACACCATCTAACTCTACCATATTCTTCATCTTCTTCACATCACTACCTCATATCATGGATAACTGCACATCTTACTTAACACTCATAAGCACTAAAGCATCATCTCACTTTCAGTGCCAACACTTCCAGCAATGCTGGCACACAGCGGACACGTCATCGTTAATGACTAAATAAATGGATAATAATGCTTGATAACAGGACTCACCTAGTTTTTCCATAACAAAAGAGGAAATTCTTACATGGGAAGGTAATCTGCAATGAAAACTGAATCCCTTAGGTTTTTTTCTATCACTATTTGGTTTTTCGGGACAGGATTTCTCCGGGTAACATAGTCCTGGCTGTCCTTGACTCGTTTTGTACACCAAGTTGGCCTTGAACTCAGAGATCCACCCGCCTCTGCGTCCCAAGTGCTGGGATTAAAGACATGCACCACCACACATGGCACTCTTCTATCATTATTATCCTACACTATAATAGTGAGAAAGGCTAAAACCAGGAAGCACCTCTGAATGTTACTGGGAACTACTGAAGAATTGTGAATAATTAAGTGGACATACTAAAAGTCAAAGTTTTTTTCTAAAAGTTTCACAATTTCACATCTCATAAGTAACTGTGCATAAATCCATTGAAGGGAAATATAATTTTAAAAAAAAAACAAGGAGAAAAGGAGTCAATGGCTAAATCACATTGTTCCAGAGTTAGAGAGCTCTGCTAAGCACATTATTTTACAAAGCTAGCATTCACTGAAGCTAAAGAACTTATCAACTGACAGAATTAGAATCAGGTTTAGACCTCGCAATACCACGCTCTTCCCACTCACTGGAAAAGCACAAGCCATGTAAGAGTTTAATGTAACACTGAGGAGTAAATACATCCTAGAAAACAGAAGATTTATTTAAGAAAACGGCCAATAAAAACAGGATCAAATGCTCAACTACACAAACAATGACTATGTAAACATTGAGTTATCTGTCATCTACCTTGATAAGAAATTAGACAGGCAAAAATCCTTGTGCTCCCTAAAAGCATGGCACAACTAGTAACTCCTTCTGTGGAACCTCCTGCCAATACACCTCAAGCTTTACTACACACACATCTTTCAGGGAGCAATTCAACTACTACAATTTCACTCTTAGAAGTCAAACAGACACTCCTAAACCTGACTGAATATTGTAATCACCTTTACAATCTCATTCCTCACTATGAATAAGCTAAGTTTTTACATCAGACAAGCTGGTCAATGGAAAGATTTAAGTCCTCCTTGATTCATTCCAGCATCATGAAATGAATTTTAGGGAAAAGGGGCAATAAGTAAGGCAAAAAGTTCTCTTTAAAGCCCTTCTCAAAAGCACAGAAAGTCAAGTTTCATAGAAGGACAATGACAGAAAGGATAGAATATGGTAAGGTAGTGGTTCCTTACACAAGTGAATTCTTTTACCTTTTTCTTTTCTTTCTTTCTTTCTTTTTTTTTTGTTTTGTTTTGGTTTGGTTGGTTGGTTTTTCGAGATGGGGTTTCTCTGTGTAACCTTGGCTGTCCTGGAACTCACTCTGTAGATCAGACTGGCCTTGAAATCACAGAGATCCACCTGCCTCTGCCTCCCAAGTGCTGGGATTAAAGGCATGCTCCACCTTGCCCGGCTCTCACAGGTGAATTAAGCAACAGTGAATTAAGTGACTTTTTATAATACCAAATACCCAAAACCACGAATTTCCAATAGCAAGAGTCCTAGATCTTCCTGCCGCTAGAGGCATTGCAGATGTGGCTGCTTTGTCACATGTGCATCAGAAGGTGGCAGAGAGGAAAGAGGCTATATCTACATTCAGTGTTCTGACTTATGAACATCTGAATGAATAGTAGCCTAACATTCCGGGGGAAAAAAAGAAAGCTGGATACCAATACAACATTGGCACCATTGGGTAGCCTATGATGACTACCAGACCAGTACCAGGCAAGCACCAGATAGGTTCCCAGGACAGGAAACAAGCCAGAAACTAGAAGAACTCTGCCTGGCCCTGGAAGTGGGGGTTGTGGAGACCCAGCCCTAGGGTGAGATCTGGCCAAGATGGGGTCACAAGAGCAGGAGAGCTGTCCCTGCCCCTCACATGCTGCAGCACTTGAGAGAGCAGGCCCTGTACTTTTCCATAGTAGAACCGGCCCTGAAAGTGGGGGTTGCAGGTCCAGAACCAGGGCTTTGAATTGGCCCACCCCAACATCTACCCCATGGATGAACTGCTGGAGTGAAAGAATAGGCCAGTTCCACAACCCAAAACTACAGGATCTGCATGACACATGACACTTACAGCATATCTGAGAGGGGTTCCAGTGAGGTTCCAGTATTGACAAAGTAGCAGAAACCAGAGGCCTCGTACCATACCAAGGAGTCATTTTAATGAACATTTACAAGCAAAATGTGTGGACAAAAGGGAATATTGTGGGACACACTGAGACACACTACAGCTTCCACAGTGAGATTTTATTTTTTATGCTGGGACAGATTGCAAGGGTGGAGGGTGGATCTGAGGGGAGGTGGGAGATGAGAGAAAACAGGGGGCATAGTGTGAAATTCACATAATAAAAATTCTTCAATTAAAAAATATTAGAAAAAAAGAGACTCCTAGATCTTGAGGGCTCATTCAGGTTCCCTGAGGAGCTTTTGGAAATTACTGTGAACAGTAGTTGGAAGTTCAAGAGGGAGAAGAACAAACAAAAGAGAAAAGAATAGAAAACAAGTGACCAGCCGGGCGGTGGTGGCGCACGCCTTTAATCCCAGCACTTGGGAGGCAGAGGCAGGCGGATCTTTGTGAGTTCGAGGCCAGCCTGATCTACAAAGTGAGTCCAGGACAGCCAAGGATACACAGAGAAACCCTGTCTCGAAAAACCAAAAAAAAAAAAAAAAGTAACCAATTACTAAGTCCTAGGCCAGCTGAATCAATAACTGGGAATAGAACCTGAGCATCAATGTATTACTTTAAACTCCCACCAATTCTCTTAAATGCAGCCACAATTGCAAACCAATGTGCAACATTAGTAGTTTTCACGGCGTGATTCCCAGAACAGCTGGATTGGCATCAGGTGGGACTGAATGAAGTCCTCTGCCCTCACCATAGCCATGCTGAATCAGCTATTCTGAGTAAAGCCAGGTTCAACAAACCCTCCAATAATTTTGCTGGAGAGTCACTGTTCTAGAGTTATTATTTCATAAAGACTGACTAGAGGGCATGTCAAGCAGACGTTACTAAATCAGGTGATTTTAATATAACCTAAGTATAAAAACAATTGAATGGGAGAAGTCTTTTCAACAAATCATACTAGAACAACTAAATAGCCACACACAAGGAAATGCAGCTGGAGCCCCATCTCACATCATACTCAGAAATGAACTCGAAGGGAGCTACAGACCTAAACTTAAGGACCTTATACTATGAAAGTCTTATCACTAACACAAGTATAAACTTCTCTAATTAGACACTGGTTTCTTAGTTATGACACCAAAAGCAAAAGCAGCAAAAAAATCAACAGTTTAGACTTCATCAAAATTAAAAAGTCTAAGCCAGGCACAGTGATACATGTTTGTAATTCTGGCACTTGGGAAGTAGAGGCAGGAGGATCAGGAGTTAAAGGCTGTCCTTGGATATAAATCAAATCTGAGGCTAACATGGACTTTGTGAAACCTGTTCTCAAAAAAGAAAAAGAAAAAAAAACAAGAACTAATTCAACTAATTCTCATGCTTCAAGGACAGCATGAGGAGCATGAAAAGACAGCTCATGCAGTGGGAGAAAACAGTGATTCGTACAATATGATAAGGGCCTCATATCAGAATAAATAAAGAACTCAAAAATATAAACAACCCAAACTAAAATATGGAAAAGGGATCTGAACAGACATATTTCCAAAGAAGATATATTAAGTATCTGATAAGCACATGAGAGCCATCAGTAAAATTAGTCAAGAGGGAAAGGCCATTCAAGCCCACAAAGATATCCCACTTCATACTCACTGTGACAACAAGAATCACAAAGACAAGTAATCATGTTAACAGCAGTAAATCACATCACACAGAAAGCAAAAAATAATCAGGCCTGGCAGGGTGGTGCACACCTTTAATGGCAGCACTTGAAAGCTTCATCTACATATTGAATTGTAGGCTAGCCAGGAACAGACATTAAAAGAATGGTTTTTGTTTGGTTGGTTGGTTGGTTGGGGTTTTGTTTTTTTTTTTGGGGGGGGGGTGAAGACAAAGTTTCTCTGTACAATAGTCCTGGATGTCCTGGACTCACTTTGTAGGCAAGGATGGCCTCCAGAACTCACTGAGATTTGCCTTCCTCTGCCTCCCAAGTGCTGGGATTAAAGGCATGTGCCACCACCCACAGGGGACGTTTCAAAAAAAATTTTTTAAGAAAAAAGAAATAAAACAAGATCATCCAGTTAAAAGAGGTACAGAAACAAGTGTTCAAGAATGTCAAATTTGGGCTGGAGAGATGGCTCAGCAATTAAGAGCACTGATTGCTCTTCCAGAGGACCTGGGTTCAATTCCCAGCACCCACATGGCAGCTCACAACTGTCTGTAACTCCAAGATCTGACATCCTCACAAAGACATACATTATCTGCAGGCAAAACACCAGTGCACATAATATTAAAAGTAAATATGTTATTTTTGAAAAAGAAAGAAAAAAAGCTGTATTTAACTGCCAGGTAGAGAAGTAGGATGTAACAGAGACTAAGCAACTGCCAGACAACAAAACTGATGTGCCAACGATAGCAAAGTAACAGAGCATGCCCATACTACTTAATGAAATGAAAAATTAAGGGAGAAATACAAAAATGTCTCTCCGATTTAGTTATATAGAAATCTAGTTTTCACAAAATGATGATGGCTAATTACTAAGAAATTGGGACATCTTTCTTCATATTCTAAAGCAAAAGTGATCATTCAAGCATAAAAGATTTGAAATAAACCAATACCTTGATTATCTGAAATTGATCTCAAGTCCTCTTGAAAGATGAATCTGGAAAATTTAAATTAATTAGGAAATGCAAGTGTCCTGTAAATTCACAAAACCATTGTAATACCTCTTTCAACAAGGAAGGAAGGAGGGAGGGAGGGAGGGAGGGGGGGAGGGGG
>CAJQZJ010013043.1:2549721-2583426 GCA_907164525.1 Lophiomys imhausi
GGGAGGGAGGGAGGGAGGGAAGGAAGGAAGGAAGGAAGGAAGGAAGGAAGGAAGGAAGGAAGGAAGGAAGGAAGGAAGGAAGGAAAAGAAAAGAGAAAAACGAAAAACGAAAAACGAAAAAGACGCATCTGGCCACTATGAAAACTGGTACCCAGCACTGTAACGCCTGAGCACAGTGAAATTCACCAAGAAACAAGTGTTCCCTTAAGATACAGGAAAGTTTTCAAAGCAAAAGAGCGAAGAAAAAAGGGGGAGGGCGGACGATTCAAGCGACCTGTCCCTCTGCCCAACTTCAGTGTAAAACCCTCATTTACTGAAAGCCTGATCATGTACAAGTACATTTACGAGAAAATTGAGGGAAGAAATGGGCCTGGACCAGACTGTAAGTCCTTGACTATGCCAGAATCAACTGCGGCCACACTGGCCTCTCTCCGGGCAGCGGTCCGGCCTCTGATTCCCCATGCCAGCTGCCAAGTCTTTTTCAAAGTGCGAAAACAAGCCAGCGATCGGCCCAAAGAGGAAAATATGCAGAAACAAGGACCTCCAAAAAACAAAAAAGCACTGCGGCCCACAGTCGCTGGGCATTGGTACACTTGCCCCTAGTATCCTCAAATCCAGAAACTCACCTGTCCTAAGTGAGAGATAAGCCACACGCCACTGTCAGGAAACTGCACAGACTTCAGATGGACCGCGCCATGACACTTGTGTCCCGCCGGGCTCCTTTACGCATGCTCAGCGACGGTAGCCGGGAGAGGTCAAAACGAGTCATTGTTTCAAGTTTGAGCTTGGCTCTAATTTCATGATAGGTGACAAATTCTTCTCTAAATAAAGGTGAAAATACACTCCTACGTCATTATGTTCTCAAAGTGAATCATCAACTACCTTCTGCTGAGACTTTAAAACCTGTCCTGCAGAGTTAAGAGATTAACGTAAACATCTCGCTATTTATTATTAACATTTTTCATTCGCAAAAAAAAAAAGGAGCTTGAGAATTTACTTAACCAGAGTAATTATGCCCGGAGTAAACCTTTTCATTACATTAATTACATTTTACCAATTTTCTCCGATAGATACATACATAGATAGATAGATAGATAGATAGATAGATAGATAGATAGATGATAGCTATATATCATCTCTATCTCTATCTCTTTGGGACAGCATCTCTCTCTATAGCCCTGACTAATCTGGCACTCACTATATAGACTGGGCTGGCATTGAACTCACAGAGATCTGCCTGCCTCTATCTCGCAAATGCTGGGATTAAAAGCCTACAACACCATGCTCTGCTGATTTCCTTCATTTCTGTGGAAAAGAATAGCCAAGAAATGATTGTTCTATTGAACAGCAAAACTCACTTAACACCAAGTAATTTGGGGATGCTGTTTGTTTTTAGGGAACCTTGGGGTTTCTTGCTTTTATTTGCTTGGATTTTCAAAACAACAACTACAAAAGGTCTCACTTAGACAGCCCACCCTGATCTTCAAGCTCTTGCTCTGCTTGCCTGCCTCTGCCTCCTACTGCTGTGATTAAAGCTGTGACCCACTGCAGTGTGTTTTCATTTAATAATTCCGTAAGAATACTTGAGAAGAAACCTTTACACTTTCTTAGCCAGTAATGAACAATTTTAAATAGAGTAAAAAGCAAAGAGTGATATGAAAAACATGGAATAAAATCTTGTGATGCCGATTTTTGTTGAAGGGTAAGTGGTTTTTGGGTTGGTCAGTTTTGCGTTTTAGCAGTCCATGTGTTGGGACCCAGGGACATCTGCAAGTTAAGCAAGTACTGTACCACGGAGCTACATCTCCAGCCCCGAGGTTTTCTGTTTTGTTTTTAGTCTCCATAGAAAAAACCTGAAGAGGAAAAAAATGTAATCAATAATGAAACCAGGGAAACTCTCAATGGACAAAGAAAGAATAAATCCAGAAACTATAAAAATTTAGAAGCAGATTTAGTTTATAATCTTAACAATTGTACTAATGAATTTAAGCCAACCACCAACCATTTCATGACACACGAACTTTGTTTTTAATTTCCTCTTAGAAAAGTGTTTATGCAGAGATAAGATGAACATATAGTAGCAGACTTAAGACAGATTAATCTATTTCTTGGGTGAACGGGACAAGCGTAAGTGCTCTTGATTTGTGAAGTTCAGGAAGTTTCCGTGCACTGGGCAAATACGTTGAGTGAGGTTTACTTTCCACACCTGTGACCAAAATTCAGCTCTAATTTCTTAAGCAACAAGGAGTCAGGGCTGCATACAAGAGTCGATTTTGGACACAGGGACTGAGATCAGGTATGAGAAATTGCTTGACAAAATAAAGCTCCCCTGGCTGAAAACCATACAACAGTAAATTTTTGCGGGAGAGCCCCGACTGTCCTGGACTCATTTTGTAGATCAGGCTGACTAGGAACTCACAGAGATCGGCCTCGCCTGCCTCTGTCTCCCCAGGGCTAGGTTTAAAGACGTGTGCCACTACGCCCAGCTACAACAGTAATTTTATTTTATTTTATTTTATTATTTCTTCAAGTTACACCTCAATCACAATCCCCTCCCTACTCCCCCCCTCCGGTCCCACCCTCCCACCCTCTTCCCCTTCACACACCCCGGTCCTCTTCCTTTTATTTTTATATTTAAGTTTAAGGTATGTCTTCCCCCCACCAACAGCTCCCCTTTTCAGTCCAACAAATGGCTCTTTCTCTTATACCAGATACAATATAAAACAACAAGAATTATTAGGTCATAATTATGAAAATTATGAGGCATAGAATACATTCCCAATGTCCAGTCCATACGTATTTGGCAACTGACTTTAACATTCTAATATGCATCCATCTCCATGAATTTAAAGTTCTATATCCAACTCAGCTTCCATCCTAACTTGCATCACCATCTTAAAAACATCTTCTTAGATCCAGAACACCCTCTTAATTCCTAAACAACTCTACGACAGTAATTTTTAAGGAAGATTGTTCCCCCACGAGTTTGATGATCGCAACAGGAAAAAGTGATAGTAAGAACAAACAGAAAACACAAGGAATACTATATCAACGTCAAAAGAAAGATTACTTCGAGTGGATGAGTGTTTCAGTATACAGAATAAGAGGAGACACTGAAGTTCTTAAATGGTAATAGACAATATGGCATGAAAACACCTACTGTCTTTGGAGGAATGCTGAAGGGTCATGTTAGAAAGTCACCACTAGAGGTCAGAGTGCTGTACTCCAGATCACCGCTAGGGGTCAGAGTGCTGTACTCCCGATACCAGCTGTTCTGCTCTAACATTTCACATAAAGAGGGTTGCTTTAGTTCTATAATTAATTTTCTCTTTTCAGTCTCCCGCTCTCAGCACAAGTGGTTATACAAGTGGCCTATAACCCTAGCCAGAGAAATGACAACACCACCTCCCCATGCCATAGAGCAGGTAACCTTCCCAGGCCCAGAATTCTGGACTTTGTCATCTGCAAGAATTTGATGCTGAATCTGATGCTGTCATCTGCAAGAATCTGATGCTGTCATCCGCAAGAATCTGATGGTGGCTCCCAAGGCCACCACAAACAAACACCCTGCTCAAGACAAGGCAGTTTCAAAGGAAAAGCAGAGATGAGTGATGATGAAGAAAAAAAAATCAGTAAATTCTAAAGACAATTTTAAGTCCCCTGCTACCCAGCATACACAGGGCTGGCTTTATCTCTAAGCTCTTCAATTCTGAGAGCAAATAAATCACTACATTTTCCCGTTTATCTCTTCCAACTAAAAGAGTTCTGTTGTTGTTGCTGCTTCTGTTATTAATGATGATAATGATGATGTTTTTGGTTTTGCTTCTAATTTTATTGAGACAGACCCTCATGTACCTCAGACTGCTGGACCCAGCCTACTGTGTAGCTAAAAATTATCTCAAATTTCTGACCCTCCTGCTTCTACTTCTCAAGTGCTGGGATAAAAGGCATGTACCACAACATATTAAAATTCTTAGTGCTATATGTTCTCTCAATGATTTAAAATAGTAACTCACATCCATTGTATAACATCTCACAGTTTATAAGATCAGCAGATAGATATGATGTTTTCTCTGTCCTTCTAATATATGACCTAATACAGAATAAGCTTTTTTTTTTTTTTGGTTTTTCGAGACAGGGTTTCTCTGTGTATCCTTGGGTGTCCTGGACTCACTTTGTAGACCAGGCTGGCCTCGAACTCACAAAGATCCACCTGCCTCTGCCTCCCAAGTGCTGGGATTAAAGGCGTGCGCCACCACCGCCCGGCTCAGAATAAGCTTTTTGTTGTAAGGAATACAATTCAGAATTAAAGCCCTCACATGCCTAAGGCCCCAGATTGAATATCCACTTCTGCAAACACTAACAATAATGATAGATCAGTTGCTCACATGAATTGAGTTACATAATATTTACTGCATGGATTTGGTATACTAAGGACTATTTTAAGTGCTCAGGAAATGAAACACACCAAAGTCTCTACCTTCTTAAGAGGGTAGCAGATACATGCCAGCAGACATAGACAAAACATAAGAAATACAACCAGGCATGGTAGCAGTCTGCTTTAATCCTACATGTGGGAGGTAGAAGTAAGGGGATCTCAGTGAGTTTCACTACAGCCTGGCCTACATAGTGAGCTTCAGTCCAGCCAAGACTACATAGTCAGATCTTGTATAAATAAATAGTGAAAAGAAATAAAGAAAGATACCTCATACTGACTTATGACCTCCACATAGATACAACAAGCAAGCACACACACACATACACACTTTCGAATAAACGTGTGTGCATACACACTGATATAAAATTTATGTTCTTTCTTTTGTGTGTGTGTGTGTGTGTGTGTGTGTGTGCTTCACTGTGTAGCTCAGGCTGGCCTGTAATTCACTGTGTAGACCAGGCTGGCCTCACATTCACATAGATATATCTCTGCTTGCCTCGGCCTTGCTAATGCATGATAAAGGCATGTTCCCAACCTGTACTGTATTCATAATGAAGACAAAGACATCAGATTAAGGAACATAAAAACTCAGAGCCTGAGATTTTTTTTTTATTAGTGTATATGTGGGGGGGGGCTTGCAATCTTTGCATGAGTCCTTCCTGGGGACAGAATTCAAATTTCCAGACATATGCTGCAAGCACCTTTGCCAACTGAGCCATCTCGCTACCCCAAGGAACTTAAAGAAAAGTCTGAGACCAACACAAATCTTTAATTCCAGAAATCCAGAGGCAGAGCTCTGCAGATGGATATTGTGAGTTCAAGGCCATCCTGGTCTACACAGTAAGTTCAAAGCCAGCTAGGGAGAACAATAAAACTTTTATGAACAGAAATGAGGGGGAGGAGAGACTGTTCCTAGAGGAAACATGGGAGGAAAAAAGAAAGATTGAAGAATGTGTGGTCTTATCTTCTCCCCCTCCCCAACACAACTGATGAGTTATTTTATAACAAGTGCTCAGAGTTGTACATTTAAAACATCTCATAAATCTGCTAGCCTTCCTACCAAATATTAAAGACATTTGAATTGAGGGTAATAGAAAATCCTTGCTCTCTTCAAATGAGATGACTTGAGATACATCTAAGAGAAGTTTAATTGTTGTTTGAAATTTTCATTCATACATACATATTTTGTGTTTTGATAAAATCCACCACTCCCTACGCCCTCCCATACTCCCTCAACACTGGTTTTCTCTCCCAAGACTTTTTTTTACATTTATTTATTTCTTCAAGTTACATCTCAATGATAGTCCTCTCCCTCCTACCCCTCCTGGTCCCACCCTCCTACCTGCTTCCCCCTCACCTTCCAATCTGTTTTTTTTTTTTTAATTTAAGGTGTATCTTTTCCCCCCAACAGCTCTCCCTTAGTAAATAAATAAAATAAGAGGTTCTTTTTCTTACAACAATAAATACAATACAAAACAATAAGAATAATTAGGCTACAATTATGAATATTATAAGGTATAACATATATTCCCAATGTCCAGTCCATACATATTTGGCAACTGATACTAATATTCTATTATCTATCTATCTCAATGAGTTTAAAGTTCTCTGCCTAACTCAGTCTCCATCCCAACTTGCATTACCAACCTAAAAACATCCTCTTAGACCTAGAACATCCTTTTACTTCCTAAACAACTTAAAATTTAACTGTGAGACTATAACTAGTCTTCAACAACATCAGAGACCTGAGAAGGATAAATACGTCTGATTATACAGGAAGTGCAGAGCCAGTAGTGTCCAAAACTAAAAAACGACACACAACTGACTGCCTGGACGTCCCCAATTTCTCTCAATCCATCGGAGCATCTATCTTCAGCCTTTTGGCCCAGTATCTCTGACAGACGTTAATTTTAAAGCAAGAATTAAGAAGGACTTGCCCACCATGTCTTGACAAAGCTAGGCTGTCAATTTACCTGCTTCCAAGTTTTGTCCTTTTCGGACAGCATTCTGTCTACAGTTGAAGCAAGGGATTTTTCTTGCCCAGTGACAAGTTTGCCACTAATGCAACAATCTCCAAATGGAGATTCTTCGATGCTCATCATCTACTTGGAGTAGAATGCCCTCCCAAGATTTTTTTTTTTTTTTTGGTTTTTCGAGACAGGGTTTCTCTGTGTATCCTTGGCTGTCCTGGACTCACTTTGTAGACCAGGCTGGCCTCGAACTCACAAAGATCCGCCTGCCTCTGCCCCCAAGTGCTGGGATTAAAGGCGTGCGCCACCACCGCCCGGCTCTCCCAAGATTTTTATATTTAATTTTTTTTTAACTTTTTATCTAGAAACAATTTCAAACTGTTTTTCTTTTTGAGACAGGTCTCTCTCAGAGACCTGTTGTCCTGGAATTTGCCATATAGACCAGGATTGCCTCAAACTCACAGAGATTTGCCTGCCTCTGCCTCCCAAGTTCTAAGATTAAAGGCTTGCACCACCAAACCCAGCAAAGTTGCCAAAATATTGTAACTGATAATATTTTAATGTGTAAAGTCTTCATCCCCAGATAATAACACCTCATATGACCCAAGTATCATGATCACAGCCAGGAACTACATGGTCATGATGCCATTGTAACTGCATCAATCCTGGGAAAGTTTTTCATTTTATTGTCTTCCCTAACCTTGACAACACTTTAGGAGAAGAATGATGCAGTCATTTTGTAAAATGTCCCTTGATTTGAGTCCTCTGATGTCCTCACAGCTACATTCATGCCTCTTGTTTTCTGTGTTTTGTTTTGTTTTTTTTTCTTTCTGTGTTTTGTTTTGCTTTGCTTTGCTTTGCGGCAGGATCTCTCTAAGTAGCCTTGGCATGCCCCTGCCTCCAAGTACTACATTAAAGGTGTGTGCTACCATGCCTGACACAGCTACATTCAAGTTACGGATTTGAGGCAAGAATACCACAGATGAAATGTTATCTGTGCCCCATGGCCTATCTCAAGAGAGGCATGTGACACATCTAGTTAACCGTGATGTACTTTGAACACTTGATCTCACTACTGCGAAACAACTCTTCCACACTTTGTTATCAATGAGTGACTCGAAGGAAGACACACTGAGATTACAGTGTCATCTTCTTCCTGAGCATGTTGCTGCCTCTAATTGCAGCATCTCTAAACAGCCCTGCATGGAACATTTATTACTGTGGCATTTGCCAAATGGGGACTTCCCATTTCTATCATTCCTTCTACTTATATTATTGAATGAGCTTTCCCTTCTCATTTATCTGTTCAATTATTTATATTGGTATGGATGCATAGTGTTCGTTTTATATTATAGTTTCTATCCCACTGGTAGGTAGTATTATTTTGTTGCTCAAGTCATCCCATATTTGGCCATGGCTTTGGGTTGTCTTCAGTGTTTTTTGGACATGTCTGCATTTCAGTTATACATACACACTTTTTTTTCTGTTATTGCAATATGCGTCAAAGCTCATCTTATACTTCTTTGCCCAATCCCTGCAATCTATTTTTCACAGAACTATAGTTTTAAATGATATTTAGAAATGAAGATAGGCAGCCGGGCGGTGGTGGCGCATGCCTTTAATCCCAGCACTTGGGAGGCAGAGGCAGGCGGATCTTTGTGAGTTCGAGGCCAGCCTGGTCTACAAAGTGAGTCCAGGACAGCCAGGGCTACACAGAGAAACCCTGTCTCGAAAAACCAAAAAAAAAAAAAAAAAAGAAAAAGAAAAAAAAAAAGAAAAAGAAATGAAGATAGGCTCTTCCTCTCCCCCTCACTTTCTTTCCCCTCTCTGCCTCCTTCCCCCACTCTCTCTCCTCTCCCTCTCTGCATGTGCATACTGTTTCTCTTTCCCTCTTGTATCCAATAAACCTGCTATTATATAACTTAATTTGATCTGGATTGGATCATTTTCCCATAGCGCATTGTAATTTTTTAAAACATCGGTGGAGGTCGTTCCCCAACAAACGTCCAGACTCAGGGCCGCTCCTAACCAATGGTTGTTGCTTGCTCATGTTTGGATTCATATCCCTCTGGCTACAGCTGTCTCAAGTTTGGACACAGCCAGACAGCTAAGGGCAGATGCTGCCCTGGGACCTGTCTCACAATAAAGCCATGGACATAGGAGCCTTACAGGGATTCCAACTGGGTAACGGGTTAGCCTCTGTCATAATAAACCATACATAGGCCGTTGGTTTATAATTCCTGTGGTAATTATCCTCCTCAGATCTCTGATAGAATTGACGGTTGGCAGATAGTTTTTCCTTGCTAGCAGGCTTCATATTACAATATAAACAACTGTTCTTTTATGATTGTTTCGTAATGATAACTACTCATGCTATTTCTTCCTAAAATTTATCTCTTTTTTGTAAACCTAAATTCTTGTAAGCTTCAGGGAATCCACTGGAATTCACAGGTCAAATGGACTCAGATAAGTATAACCTATTTCCACTTCTGCCTATCACTGGGGGGGTGGGACCATTCCTCCCTAGTTTTGGGGCCACCCCAACTGTCAAGACCATGGGCATAAATTTTTTTTACCCTAGCTACTTAATTTTACCTCCTGCACCTAATATGTATCTGTCCCAGCAGATTTCCAACCAATTAAAGACTACAAACTGTTCCAACTGCGGCCTTCATCTCTAGATGGTCATGCAGAACCTGGACAGCAAGTAAAATAGCCTGCTCTTCCCAGACCTGACCAACATTACAGCTTTTGCCCCCCTCACACCCCCAATTCCGTCGTCTATAATGTCAGCAGGAAGTAGCCAGGTGATGCTTTGTCCCTATTCATTTATTATCAACAAAAGTCTGGGATGTTAGGTCTGCCTGAGTCCCAGGTTCTCCCAGCATGCCTCAGCTTCTTCCTGTTATGGGGGGCATGCCCTGCGCCCACAAGCCTCTACCCATATAATCCCAACATCTTGGGGGCTTCCTTTCCTTCTCTCCCCTCTCTACCTCCTTCCCTGCCCCCCCCCCTCTCTCTCTGCATGCACATGCTGTTTCTCTTTCCCTCTTGTATCCAATAAACCTGCCTTTATATATATATATACATATATATATATATATATATAGAAAGAAACAAATGAAGATAGGAAGCAAAATGTTGTGATATACATCTACAGTTCAAGAACTTGGGAAGTGAAAACTAAAGGATCAGGAATTTAAGGACAGTGTCTGCTACATAGCAATTATGAAGCCATCCTGGGCCATATGGCATTTTTACCTGAAAAGAAAAGAAGGAAGAAAGGAGGAAGAGGCTAAGGGGGAGAAGGAAAAGAGAGGAGGAGGAGAGAGAAAGCGAGAGCTAGGAGATAGCTCAGCAACTGAAAACATCTACTGTTCTTGTAGAGGACCCAGGTTCAGCTTCCAGCATTCATATAGAGGCTATTGCAACTGTCTAGGGGATCGATGCTCTCTTTTCTGCTCCTTTTGAACTCCTGCATCCACATATGCACATAAATGCACACATGCTCACACACATAACAAGTTACTAAAAATAAGTAAATAAATAAATCTTTCAAAAAACAAATAATGATGAGAGCTGCAGTATGCCTCTGCTCCTGGGCACCACTGCTCCAGAAGCTACAGTGGAGGCATGACAAGCTTGAGGTGTCTGTTAGATATCCATGCAGATCCTTGACCTAGCAACAGGATTCATCATTCTAACACTTTGAAAAATCCAAGAGGAAGCTATGAATTTGGGGATCATTGGCATGCAGGTAATATATCAAGTGAAGACTATGAGATACCCTTGGGGTGAGCCTGAAGCATCCAAATATTGAGGTACGGGAGAAGAGGAAAAAATATAAAAGAACACCGACAAATAACAACCAATGCAAAAGAAGGAAAACAAAAATGTGGGCTCCTGGAAGGCAAGTGAACGTGGAAATGGTAGGCTGCATTAAATGATGCTGAAGATGAACGCTGAGGATGAGCCATCAGACTGGGTAATTTTGGATGGAGTGATGAGAGTCAAACTTGAGTGGAGTAAATTAAGAGATGGAAAGGGAAGACAACTACAGACAGGACTTCAGTGAGGAGCAGACAGATGGGACTGTGGCAAAGGGGGACGTGGTTCAAAAGGAAGAATTATATTGAAGATAGGAAAAAAACAGAATGCTTAAATGCTAAATCCCCTGGGAATAAGAAGGGGATGGTGTAGCAGAAAGAAAGGGACTGTAGGATCGATATTCCTTGAGATACAAATATTTAAGAAATACACAAAAGTTATTTAAAAGTAAAAACAGATATCGGCATAATGGTGTACGCCTTTAATCTCAGAACTGAGGAGGCAAAGGCAGGTGGATCTCTGGGAATCCAGAACAAAGTGAGTTCCAGGCCAGTCAAGTCTACATAGTGAGATCCTTTCTCAAACACAAACAAGCACAAAGCTAAAACATACTTTAAAATTTAAGAACAAGCTGACGATTCCGCTGGTAATTTATAGAGTGCTTGCCCAGGATACAGGAGGCCCTAGACTTCACACACTGACACTGTAAAAAGGGCAGGGAGAGCATGAAAAACCCTGTGATCCCAGCACTTGAGAGGTAGGAGGATAAGAGTTTAAGGTCATCCTCAGCTACATAGAAGTTTGAGACCAGCCTGAACTTCAAAAAAGCTCTACTGGCTACATTCCTCACTGATTTGGTGTCCCCAAAACACACACACACACACACACACACACACACACACACACACACACACACTTTACAAGGGCTAAATCTATAGGCAAAATTCAGACTTTCAATTCCACCAAACAAGTCTCACAGTGGTTGGTGAAATGACAGAGGCAGAACAGGATCTTCCCCACAGAAAGTGAGGAAGACTTTCTCAGAGAACAGAGCAGAACATGCAGCAGCTGGTTTTCCAAGAACCACACTCCCTAACCTACAGCAAAGGCTGTGGAAGTATTCCGTTTCAGCTTATTTACCAACTCCAAATATCTGCAAAGCCCTCCCCCAGGCTGTCCATTCAACAGGAGCGGAGATCAAAAGAAAAAGCAAGGAGGACAAAATAAAGACAGAACAAAAGATCTTTTGTTTTAAAATCGTGTTCTCATATTTCCCTCTATAACTTCTCAAATGTTAGTAAGAAGGAAGAGAAAAATGTTTAATAAAAAGGCACACCGTATATTGTTCCAGAGTCTCTTTCCAAAAAAATAATTCTGCTAGATTATAGTTTATTTATTTTGTGTGCATGCACGTGCCTCAGGGACAGTTTTTAGCAATCAGTTCTTTCCTCCCGTTGTGTGGATCCCAGGGATCAAACTCCAGTCCTCAGGCCTAGAGGAAGGGGCCTTAAGCAGCTGAGCAATCTCAATGGCCCAGACATCTATTTTCATGGTATATATTTATTTATATTACATACAACTATCAATAAAATTTAGTTATATGCTTAAAGATTTTACTTTATACATATGAGTGTCTGCCTTCATGTATGTATACCACATAGGTGTCTGGCACTGAGAAAACCAGAAGAAGGCATAAGATCTCCTAGAACTGGAGTTACAGAAGGCTATGAGCCATCATATGGGTGCTGGGAATCAAACCTCAGTTCTCTGGAAGAACAAACATTGCTAATAATTGCTGACCCATGTTTCCAACCCTGACCTCCATATTTTTTCCTACATTACCCAAGATTATCAAGAGTCAATTAAATAAACTGGTATGTGTCTTCATAAATATATATATATATAATTATATGTGAACAAATCAACTTTAGGGAGTAGTTTTGCTTCCAGAAAAATTCATGTGGGCTATTAATTTTGCTGATGGGGGCTTCAGAGATGTCTCAACTGTGTGTAACTCATTCCGAGGGATCGGATGATACCTTCTTCAGACTACTGCAGGAATGTACATACTGCATGCACCTGGTACATACATACAGACATACAGGGTTAATTTTTTAAAATCCAAAGACCTTTACATTTAATTTTGGGAAAAAAGCAGTTTGATAGTTAGCAATAAATGTAAATGTTCTCCACTTCCTAAGATCTTTTTTTAAAACACCAAATAAAGTACTGAAAGACTACTGGGAAAGGATACAATCTCCCACAGACAGCCTGGTCCCCACAAACACTGAATTTACAAAACCTGGGCAATAATCAACTACGTGGGAATACATGTCAGTTTCCTCAAATGTCTATCATTGACCCACTATGTCTTACAGTCAAAAGGTTTTTTTTTCTTATAGGCTAAAACCTGTTGTGACCAATTGTTGAGGTCAGGCTGTGCTCTACCCTAAGTGTTACTCCATATTGCTTAAAATGGTGGTTTTTCAGGCTATTCTTTGCCCTGGGAAACTCTATTTTACAAGCAGTTGTTGATTCCATTTTGAGGGAGGGGAATGCTGCAATCTCTGAATGAAACCAGAAATGGCACATCTGGCAGGCACCACACATCCACCACAGACTGATAAATGACTAGTTCCTGGGACTAGAAAAGAAGCCACCCTATGAGTTCCTTGTAGAGAATTCAAACTGGAGGCCACATGGGCATATTAAAATACTGTCAAGAGAATGAGACCCAAGAATGTATGGAACACATCAGATAGAAAAAGGGGTGTAGCTCCCTATCCTGGACCCCATAAATTAAGTGATACACACCTAACACTGTGATAGCATGTTCCCACACCAACGTATCATGTAACACCTGGTGTGTGTACCAAAGCCCAAGAACTCTCTGACTTAGGTCAGCCCCTGCCTACTTGACCACCTGCCCCTCCACCTATGCACCCTTCTGGTCCTGACCAATTGTTTCCTGCTCCAGCCTGGTTCATCTCTTCACCCCAAAGCTGAATTCTACAGCTTTGCTCTCAAATCTGATTACTTCATATCCACCAGCAATTTTTACTGGCAGGTTCTGCCTGTCATTGGTCTGATCCATTATCTTATCTATAAAGAGTCTTTCTCAGTCTCCTACAGCAGCCCCTTGAAAGACTAGCCATGCGCTAACTTACACTCATTCCATAACCCATAAACATGTATAGCAATATAGAGACATATTTACTATATACTGTGTGATAGGTGATAGGAAAGAAAAATTACTAATTAAGACTGGAATAAAGAATTTACTTTTACCTTGGCCAAACTACCAAAGTGGGTGAACTACAAATCCCCATTATTGTAATACTGTTATATTGTACAGCCAGCACATAGTAGATCGCTTTATTTGAGAAATTCTGTGTAACTGCTAGAAGAGAATGCTCTAGAAAAAGAATGAAAGGGAAAAGAAGCAGGAAGAAAGAAGAGGTAAAAAATTGAAGAGAAAATTGTGGTTCTGATCCTGTCAAGAGAGCGTTACATTCTTGTGTATTTTAGCGAACCAGAGCACACCATGGCATGTGTGTGGAGGCTGGAGGACAGCTTTCAGTACTTGGTTCTCTCTTTCCACCATGTGGCTCGGAGAAACTGAACATGGGCTGTCTGGCAGCAGGCATCTTTCCCCAGTGAACCCTCTCCCCAGGTTGCATGGCGACTCTTAATTCTATAAAAGTATACCAGTGAACCCACATTAATTTCCTTTTCTAAAGCTAGCTCCATTCAGTTGGTTTCCTGTCAAAAGTGCTTACTGACTTCTGACTCTGCAGTCTTTGGCATTACCAGCAGAGAAGGCTGATGCTGAAAAACAGGAGATAAAAGAAAATAAGCAACTACTAAGTTGCTGGTTATATATCAGCAGTCTTGAAGTTCCTAGAGGACCCACCCTCATAACTGCACACCTGTACTTCTAACAGAAAGAAGCGAAACTGCAAGACCCAAAAGAATGACATCTCAGAGGACTCGCTGGCCCTGGGTGGTGACACGATATTCTAAACTTCCTGAAAGATTTTAAGATTACTACCTAGCTGGAGGCTGTCTGGAAAAGAACAAAGACATACCATTGTCCCCCACCCTTAAGAGTCAATCCAAATGGACCTGTCGATCACCTGGTCAGGAAAATACCATTCAGGAAGCTGTCTGGTCAGAAATGTTAAGAAATAGTATAAGACCACCTGAAAACTTAAGTTGATAAAATGAGCTCTCTGGTCACTGGACCCTCTCACTCTGTGTTTGCCTTTGCTCACTGGACATATTGTTGTTGTTGCTGCTGCTGCTGCTTTTTTGAGGCAGGATTTCCCTGTGTAACCCTGGCTGTCCTGGAACTCACTCTGTAGAGCAGGCTGGCCTGAAACTCAGAGATCCGCCTCCCTCTGCCTCCGGGTATGCTGGGACTAAGAGCCTGTGCTACCATGCCCAGCTTAGGGCACTTTCTTTTCTCAAGGATTTTCTTCTTTACTTCGTTATAAAACCCTGCCTGCCAATAAGGATAATTTGACTTCTTTGTTTCCAATTTGTATCCCCTTGATCTCCTTTAGTTGTCTTATGCTCTAGCAAAAACTTCAAGTACTATGTTGAAGAGATATGGCAAAAGTGGACATCCTTGTCTTGTCCCTGAGTTCACAGGAAATGCTTCAAGTTTCTCTCCACTTAATTTGATGTTGGATACTTGCTTGCTGTATATCGCCTTTATTATTTCTAGGTATGGTCCTTGTATGCCTGTTCTCTCCAGGACTTTTAGCATGAAGGGGTGGTGGATTTTGTCAAATGCGTATTTAGCATCTAGCAAGATGATAATGTGTTTTTTTTTCTTTCAACTTGTTTATATGGTGAATTATGTTGATGGATTTTCATATGTTGAACCATCCCTGCATTTAAAGCTCAAAAGCTGGCGAGGTTGTGAAGAAAGGGGACCACTCCTCCATTGCTGGTGGGAGTGCAAGCTTGTACAACCACTATGGAAATCAGTCTGGCGATATCTTAGAAAACTTGGAATAGCTCAACCTCAAGACCCAGCCATACCACTTCTGGGTATACATCAAAATGATTCCTCACCAAATCACAAGGAAGTTTCCTCATCTATGTTCATAGCAGCCTTATTTGTAATAGCTAGAAACTGGAAACAACCCAGATGTCCCTCAACCAAGGAATGGATAAAAAAAACAACAGTAACAACAACAACAAAAAAAAACTATGGTACATCTACACAATGGAATACTACTCAGCCATCAGAAACAACAAAATCATGCAATTTGCAGCCAAATGGATGGAACTAGAAAAGCTCATCCTGAGTGAGCTAACTCAGACCCAGAAGGATGCACATGGCATCTATTCACTTATAATCCGATTTTAGCCATATAGTACAGGATAACTATACTACAAGCAATGCAACAAAGGAACATGAACATAGACTTTATTTCCTGTCAATGAGAGACACTTTGCCATAGTGGTGCTGCCTTGTAGCCCCCTCAGTGTATGAGGAGGCTCTTGGCCCTCATATGACTGCTGAAATGGGGTAGAGGATTATTATGTAGGGACACATTTTTTAAAAAAGCCCTGCCTGCCTTCTACGGTATGCTCTGTCCTTGAAAATACTGAAAAGAATGGTCACGCCGGATTGAGAACAATGAATGGGAGACACCCAATTGAAAGAAGAACAGTGCTAAGATGGAGGCAGAACAAATGAGTTTGAGATCTTATGGGAGCGGGATATTGAGAGGAAGGACAGAAGACATGTTCACAGAGTTGGATGTCAAAAACAGATACATCCTAAGTTAGAACAAGATCCAGAATGCGGCTGGGATGGGGGCTGCAGAAGAGAGGGAATAATAACATGCATCAAGGCACTTCAGAGGCTAGGAAATGCAATACACAGGGTGGAGAAATGGTTCACTCTCTGGGACCTTGGTTCAATTCCCAACCCCCTTGATAGGCAACTCACAATCTGCAGCTCCAGGAGATCTGACATTTTCTTCTGGCCTTCTTAGAGACCCTTACACACAGACACACAAAGAAACTTTTTTTTTAATGTAATGTATAATTTGCCTAGGATAATAGTGGCTGTTAGGAGAAGAAAAATATGAACCAAATGTGAAAGCATTGGGGAATGCATATTGGAAATAAGGGCAATTTGCAGAATCAAAATTATGGTGAGGATTTTAATTCTCCAATATCAATAATGAGAAACTGAGTGGATAAAGTATTGTATAAAAAGTCCTGGTGTTATCAAATATAGAATCAAATGATATTGTGGGTAATCAAATGAATTACACAGCCTATGTTTATAATGCAAATGAAATATTGTCTAGGCTACTCAGATGTAATAAAGTTAGGGGGACTTAGCTTCCCAGGGCAAACATTACTGTTATAATAGAGAGGCAAAGGACAGCTGGCCATCTAAACGATAACTTTACTTCACAGAACTGAGTTTTCTAAGAATCCCACAGGAGGAGGGGTGCATACTAAAGCTTTGTAGAGTTTAGTGATCACTGCCAGGGTGACTCTGTAGTGAGACATTCCCTAAAACAACCTCTGTAGTTGAATTATTTTCTGGGGGGGGGGTCTAGGCCTCTTTAAACCACTTAGTTCCCAAGTGAAGGACAAAGAAACACTGTATTTTATTAATAAGCTGTATGCCTTATGCTAGGCAGGTTCTGAGCTATACTAATCCTACCAGTCTTAAAACCCAGATAAATGCCCATCTCTTCCCAATCTGGTGACTTCTGGGTGGTTTCTGTTCCATCAGCCTGTCCTCAGGGCAAACTCCTCTTGGCCATGTGTTCATGGTCTATACTACCCCACAGTGACTTCCTTCCTCATCCTCTCCATCTATCTCTCTTTCCTCTTCTCCTCCTGTCTCGTGGTTCCTCTAAGACCTCAGGCCTGGGAACCTCAGCTCCACCAATTCTCTTTTGCCCAGCTATAGGCTATCAGCAACTTTTATTAACCAATCAGAGATAATTGGGAGGCAAGGTTTACACAACATCACTTGGCGTACATGAAGATGTGCTTGTCTGTACTGCAACAAGATCTTGGGGACCAGTGTTCAGCATTTGAAAACATAGCAGCACCATATCAACCCCCAACAAACCTGTATGCTACTTTTCTGCAAGCATTAATGTCTTCTGCTGTGTCGCCTGGCTCCATGTTTCATGTGTAGACATGAATGACTTTTTCTGCATTTCCTTATTTACGCTCTGGTCTCCTTATTCTGTCCCAATGTTAATGCTTCACTTCTCCTGGGAAGGCTTCTTCTATGTGAATCCTTTATCACTGGATCTCCTCTGACGCAAGGTAAAGGTTGACAGTCTAGGCTTCAATCAACTGGCTCTGGATTCAAGTCCAAGGAAAGGCACTTTCTAATTCAATGAGTTTGGCCAACACACTTAAAAACTCTCTGAACATTATTTTCTTACTTGGAAAAAGCTGGATGTTAAATATTCCAGTGACATCATGTGATAGCTATTGTGGTTTGAATGAGAAATGTCCCCATAGGCTCTGGTATTTGAATATTTGTTCTCCAGTCAAAAGTGCTGTTTAGGGTAGTTTAGGGGGTATAAACTTGATACAAAAAAAAAAAAGTCGCAGGCTTTGAGATTTAAAATGTGGCAGGCTTTGAGACTAAAAGTCTTGTGCCATTTCCAGTTCACTCTCTTTGTTTAATGCTTTCTATTCAAGACAAGATCTCTTAGCATCCTGCAACTTCTTCCATGCCTGTGACTTGCTGCCATGCTCCCCCACATGAAGACTCCAATTCTCTGAAACTAGATGTCCAAATAAATTCCTTCTAGGATCAGTTGCATTGCCATGGTGTTTTGATTCAGCTACAGAAAAGTAACTAATACAGACAGAATAAGGAGAGAGAAGAAACATCACTTTCTTAAACTCCTTTCATGATCAAATATAGGAGTTTGGAAGAAGTGTTTGGTGTGTTTTTTGAGACTGGGATACCAGGAGTCAAGGTCTCCTATGAAAATATATTCTGGGAAGGCTGAATTCTCTTTGATTTTCAGGGAATTGAAAAGAGTTTGCATATGCAAAATTGATCAGCTAGAAGAGTGGGTAAGTCTGGGAAAAAGAGGCTCCATAAGATTGGCTCAGAAGGAGCTGTAGGATGTTCCCAAGCTGTCCCAATGCTTCTGTAGGCTGAAGGTTGGCATCGTATCCCAACATTTAAAGACCATAAAAGTTGCAGCTCTGCAAATTACATTTCACCCTGAAGCTCCTGAAGAATTAGTCAGCATTTAACAGCATAAGAGTGATTAAAACAGTTCTATGTCATAACAGAAAGAAAGATGCTTTGAAAAAAACAAATCAAAGGAATTTTTTCAGATTTTTTTCCCATTTATCCCTTGACATTTTCAGAAAAGTCCCTTTTATATATTCACTAGTGTTTTTATGCAAGTAGAGTCTTGAAGGGGTTGAGGAGAATACAACTGTCAACAAAATACCACCAACATAGCAACGATTGTCTTTCTTTGTTAGTATTGTTTACAACAGAACGAACAGCGCCTTTCTTCCTCCATGATAGTTCTGCTGGGCCTGTTTTCCTTAGGAGAACAGATTCCTCTTCAAGTGCTTCTTTAAGAGACATACCTCAAGGCTCCCAATTATGAGGGACCATTGCTCTGTTAGAGAGCAGAGACATTCTCTCTGAGGTTGACATTTAAGTAGATGCTTAGGATAAGAAGCAGGAAGGGGGTTGGGGATAGGAGTGAGGATGGAGAGAGTGGGGAGCAAGGGAAAAAGCAGTCCAGAGCATGGCAAATTCATAGGCTCTGAGGTGGGGAAAGGACTAGTAAGAAAGGAATTTTTGAACCAGGAGATTGGCATGTGCTGAAATTCAGATGTCAGGAGTCATCAGGGGGTTGGGTTTTCTGTGCTCTTCCTCAGCAAGAGATATTTATTATCCTCAGGGAACTTGTCAGGGATTATGTTGTCAAGTTTCCTGATGCTTACTACTGACTGGAGGTGGCCTGACAGATACAATATTAATAAAGGATTGTCTCAAGGGTGTGGAGGGCATACTTGTCTCCAAAAATCTATCTATGAGTAAAGTCAGATCAGTTGAGAGCTGGAATGCACTTCAGATGGTTCTGTGACTGAGTACCATGTGGTCAGATGGAGAAATATGTGCCCTAGTTAGCATGAAGTGTCATCTTGACACAGCTTAGGATCATATGAAAGAGTCTCAATCGCCAGGCATGGTGGCAAACACTGTTAATCCCAGCATTTGGGAGGCAGAGGCAGGTCTCTGTGAGTTCAAGTCTGACTATACTACACAGCAATTTTCAGGCCAGCCATGACTACATAGTGAGGCCCTGTCAAAAACAAACCAAAGATAAAGACTCAAATGAGTAAGGCTGTTTCATGTGCGTTTCTCTAAGAGACTGCCTAGATTGTTGAATGATGTAGAAGATCCCAGCCTACTGTGTACCAATCTGGTCTCAGCTTGAGGAAGTTAGCTGAGCATGAGGATGAGTAAGCAAGCCAGCAAGCCGTGTTCCTCCTTAGCATTTCCTTCAACTCCCTGCCTTGGCTTCCCCCCAGTGATGGACGTTGATCCTGAATTGTAAAGCAAATAAATCCTTTCTTCCCCTAAATTACTGTTGGTCAGAGTATTTTATAAACCACAGAATGAAACTAGAACATATGGGCAGCTAGTATCCAAGATGATGAGGTGGTCCTTAACTTTATATATTTCTGTCCATGCTGAATATGTCTGACTTTATCACCTATGGGATACTGAAGAAATGACAGTACGTGATTTAGGTGTTGTCTTAGTCACTGTTCTATGGCTGTAAAGAGACACCATGACCAAGGCAACTTATAAAAGGAAGCATTTAATTGGTGGCTTGCTTACAGTTTCAGGGGGTCAGTCCATGAGCAGCATGGCAGCATGAAGGAAAGCCTGGTACTGAGGCAGGCAATGAGAGCTCACAAAGATCTGCAAGTTACTGGCAGGGAAAGGGAGTAACACTGGGCCTGGATTGGGTGTTGAAACCTTAAAACCCACCCTCAGTGTCACACTTCCTCCAACAAGGTCACACCTCCAAATCCTTCCCAAATAGTCCACTAGCTAGGACCCAAACCTTCAAATATATGAGCAGATGGGAGCCATTCTCATTCAAAGCACCATGAGTGGCTGTGTTATAAGGGACATTATGAGATTTGTGTTTTTCTTTCTTGGATCACTTCCTTTGAAGAAGCCATCAGCCATGTCCAAGAAGACACTGAAGTAGCTCTATGAAGAAGTCCACTCGGGGAAGAACCAAGGCCTTCTGTCACCAACTTGCCACATAGAAACATGTCAACTTTAGTCAATCTTCCAGCTCCAGGCCTTCCTTCAATAAAGATCACTTTGGTGGGCAATCCTGACAACCATCACACAGGCCACCCAAGCCAGAACCCCCTAGCAATTTTGCTACTGAATTTTTTTTTTTTTTTTTTTTTTACTTTTGCATGTTGTGATATTTATTTGCATTAATAACAGTATTTGGAAATGCTACTGAATTCTTGATCTGCAGAAATGGTATAGGTGTCTAAAGACTCTCTGTTGTCTTAAAACAATGTATTTAGAGGTTCTTGTTATATAGCAACAGATCACAAAGAACATTATAACAAGCAACCCAATAGGTAATTTGCTATGATAATTATAACATTTCATTTTGAGTTGTATGTGAGTTTGGGCAAGTTACTTCTGAAAAATGTTCATAGCACTAATGAAATGAATTTCAGTATTTAAAATTTTTAGAAACAACTCATTTATTTGAAACAGAATCTCTCTGTGTGGCCCTGGCTGCCCTGGAATTTGCTATGTAGATCAGCCAGTCCCCAAACTGGTCTGCTTCTATCTCCTAAGTACCTAGATTAAAGGTGGGTGTCACTGTGCCTAGCCTTACTTTTATTATTTAATTATGTGTGTCTCGGTGTGTGATTGTGTGTGTCAGTGCCATCAATGTCCATGGAGACCAGGAGGAGGCGTTGGATCTCCTGGAACTGGAGTGACAGGCAGTTGTGGGTCACCTGATGTCCTTGGTGAGGTGCTTGGAGAAGAACTCAGGTCCTCTGCAAGAAGAATATGCTCTTAACCAATGAGCCATCTCTCTAGTCCCAACATGTATTTATGTTTTTTCTGTGTAGCCACACATGCTAAGGCATGCATGTAGAGATTAAAGACAACTTGTATGAGTCACTTCTCTTTTTCTGCCAGGTGAATTCTGGAAGTTGAATTCAGATTGTCAGGCTTAGAGTCGACTGCCTTTATCCACCAAGCCAAAACACAGACCCTCCTGTTTGCATGTTAACAACATAAAATGTTAAATCTGCTTTTAATTTCCAAATTCAACTTATAATATAACAATTAAGATAGTCCAACAATCTGGAGAACATCACAGCCTGTTCCTCTTTGGTCTTCACACTGGGTTGTAATGAATAAATGTATTAAGTATTTTCAGATTCTTTCACTAGCTTGCTCTCACTGCTGTAACTCAGGTTGCCATTGACACCCACATGTACTAGTAAATAATAGATTTGTAAATGCTTGCCCTGAACCTCATTCCCTTCAGAACTGCTTTTCACCATGTAGCTGTTGACCTGTCCTCAACAAAACTATGACGGTCAGCAGCAGTGTTCCCCTGGTGGAAAGCATTCACTGTTTTCTCAATAGTTACAGCAAGCCCTGTCTCCTTAGTGTGACCACTAAGTCCTATCAAGAACAATGACTTCAGGCCGGGCGGTGGTGGCGCACGCCTTTAATCCCAGCACTTGGGAGGCAGAGGCAGGCGGATCTCTGTGAGTTCGAGGTGTGAGTTCGAGGCCAGCCTGGTCTACAAAGCGAGTCCAGAACAGCCAGAGATACACAGAGAAACCCTGTCTCGAAAAAACCAAAAAAAAAAAAAAAAAAGAACAGTGACTTCTGTACTGTTGTACTGGATTCTCTCTCTCTTTCTCTCTCTCTCCCCCTCTGTGTGTGTGTGTCCCCTCCCCCACCCCTCTCTCTTTTTTTTTTTTTTTTACCCAAGAGTCTCACTGTGTACCCCTGACTGGTCTAGAATTTGCTGTGTTACCAAGCTTGCCTTGAAGTTAGAGAACCATCTGATTCTGCCTCCTGAGTTCTGGGATTAAATGGGTACACCATCATGCCTGGTTTGTTCGTTTAAGAATGTTTATTTTTACTTTATGTCTATAAGGGTTTTGTCTGAATGTATATATGTGCACCACATGTGTGCCTGGTGCCAGAGGACCACAGAAGAGGCTGTCAGATTCGTGGAACTGGAGTTACAGGCAAAACTGAGCTATAGTGCATAGGTGCTGAGAACTGAACTCTGGTCTTCTCCAAGAGCATCAGATGCTCTACTTCTCTGAGCCATCTCTTCTGTCCCTCTGGGGCAGGGACATGCTGTGTAACCAGGATGGCCTGGAACTTCCAATGTAGTCTCCTCCTTCTAATGCAGGTAACCAGGCTCCACTGCCTGGTCACTGGGAGGACAGGCATTGGCACAGGGACGACTCTCTTCTAAATGGACTTTACTCAAATGTGTATGGATTCACTTTGTGTTATTGTTTCTTTTTTGTTCATGTTTACTTTATGGCTCTATATTAAACACCATATTTGCCCACTCACATGAAAATCTCGGGTTGCCTCTCAGTAGGTTCAATTATTCATCAAAGGAAACAATATGTAATGCTTCAAGAAAAAAGCTGGGCCATGTGGCAAATGAGATGTGGAGGCATTCACACCCTTAGATCTGGAGATAAAGGGTACTGTCAAAATAAGACATTTATTTATTTATTTGTGTTTGTTTGTTTGTTTATTTATGTTAAAACATGGTTTCATGAGTCTCAGACTGGCATCAAAGTATTAGCTGAGGATGACCTTGAACTTGCAATCCTCTTGTACCCATTTTTTAAATGCTGGGATTATAGGCATGTGACATCACACCCAGTTTATGCTGTGCTGGACTCCAGGGATTGAACCCAGTCTTGGAAGCAAGGACTTTGTTTACTCACTGAACGATCTCCTTGGCCCCTCTAATAAATTATTTAAGGATAGGGGTTGTTGATGTGTTTTTGACATGGAGTCTGACTATGTATTCCTGCCTAGCCTGGAGTTCACTGTGTACACCAGACTCACTTTGAATTCACAGAAATCAAGTTAGCTCTATCTCCTGAGCTCTGTTTTTTATTGACTTTTTTTTTTCTTTTCATGACAGGGTTTCTCTGTGTAGCCTGTCTGTCCTGGACTCACTTTATAGACCAGGCTGGCATCAAACTCACAGAGATCCACCTGCCTCTGCCTTCCGAATGCTGGGATTAGGGGCATGAGCCACCATGCCCAGCTTTAGATTTTTTAATAGATTTTTTTTCATACAGTATAGTGTGGTCATGCTTTCCCCTCCCCCAGCTCCTCCCAGATCCTCCCCACCTACCCACATCCATACCCTTTCTTTCTAATTAGAAAACAAATAGTCAACAACAACAACAACAGAAAGAATGACAAAATAAACAAATAAACCAAACAGCAAAAGAGCCAAAGAAAAAGCCCAAGAGACGTACAGAAATCCCATGAAACACATAACTGGAAATGAAAATATATAAGCAAGAGACCTGTAAGGTAAAAAACAAAAAATACTCAGACAAACTATTATGAGAAAAAGAATCTCCCAAACACCATTGAGTTTGTTTTGTGTTGCCCATCTACTACTGGGCATAGGGCCTGGACTTAAGAGTGGTTTGTATGCCCAATGAAACTCTGTTGAAGACGGCTAAATTTTCTTTGTGAGTGGTTGTCAATTGGTGATAGCTTCGGGGTTAGGGATGGAGGCTTGTGTCTACTCCTCTCAGCACTAGGTCCCCATCTAGCTTCGACCTTTGCAGGCCCTGTGCATGCTGCCACAGTCTCTGTGAGTTCATATATGCCTCCACTCTGTTGTGGGCCTTGTTTCCTTGATTTCCTCCATTCCCACTAGTTCTTGTAATAAGGTTTCCTGCCCTGAGGGGAAGGATTTGATGGAGACATCCAGATTAGGACTGAGGGTTCCAAGGTCTCTCAGACTCTGCACATTGTCCAACTGTGGGTCTCTGTGTTTGATCTCTTCTACTGCAGGAGGAAACTTCTCTGATGATGGTTGACCAAGGCATTGATCTGTGAATATACCTGACTCTCACTAGGAATCGCATTATTGCTGCATTCATTTAGCAGAACAATAGTATTTGGTTTTCCCATAGGTCTGTGGCCTATCGGGTTAAGTTCTTGGCCACCTAGGAAATGTTTGCTACGGGTTCCATTTCATTGAGTAGGCCTTAAATACAAACAAATAGTGGTTGGGTACTCTCCCAGCTTTTGTGCCACGATTGCAGCAGTATGACTTGAAGGCAAGTCATCATTACAGATCAAAGAGTTCATAGCTGGGTTGGTGTTTACCTGTATCCACTGGTAGAATGCAGAACACTATCAGTACCATGAACACTAGTCAGTAAGGGTAAAAGCTCTAAGTAGGCACCAGCTTAACTTCCCTGTGTTCAACAAGTTATGTAAATATTTTCATTGTCTATAGGAGTTTACCATCAGTTTGTGGAGAGCAACCAGTAGCCTTGGCAACAGCTTGAGTTATTTAGGGGCTGTTTTCTTGATGTCTGGGCTTTTTTATGTTTTTGATATATTTTGGATATTAGCCCTCTACCAGATGTGTAGTTAGTAAAAATCTTTTCTCACTCTGTAAACTGGTACTTTGTCCAAATGATGGTGTCCTTTGCCATACAGAAGCTTTTCAGTTTTACAAGGTCCTATTTTTTTAAATAATTTATTTTTTATTTCTTCAAGTTACATCTCAATCACAATCCCCTCCCTACTCCTCCCTCCAGTCCCACCCATCCACCCTTCTCCCCCTCAACCCCTCCATCCTCTTCCCTTCTTTTTTTTTTTTTTGTTTAAGGTATTTCTTTTTCCCCCCAACAGCTCTCCCTTTCAGTCCAAAAAATGGTTCTTTTTCTTATAACTATAAATACAATACAAAACAACAGAAATAAATAGGCCACAATTATAAGTTATATGGCTTAGCATACATTCCCAATGCCCAGTCCACATGTATTTGGCACCTGACTTTAACATTCTACTATCTAACCATCTCCATGTGTTTAAAGTTCTATATCTAACTCAGCTTTCATACTAACTTGCCTCATAATTTTAAAAATATCTTCTTAGATCCAGAACGCTCTCTTGATTCCTAAACAACTCAAAATTTAACTATGAGACTCTAGCTATCGATTCTTCAACCACCTCAGAGACCTGAGAGGGATAAATATATCTGATTATATAGGAAGTGTAGGGCCTGCAGCTTCCAAAACTAAAAATGACATACCAGTGGCTGCCAGGACAGTTCCCATTTTCTCTCCATACATTACAGCATCAATCTTCAGCCATTTGGCCCCATTTCTCTGACAGACATTGATTGTAGAGCAGGAATTATGAAGGACTTACCTACCCTGTCTTGGCAGAGCTAGGCTGTCGACTTATCTGCTTCCAAGTTTTGTCCTTTTTGGACAGAAGTCTGTCTACAGTTGAAGCAAGGGGTTTTTCTTGCCAAGGGAATGGCTTACCACCAATTCAATCAACTCCCACTGGAGATTCTTCGATGCTCATCTTCTACTTGGAGTAGAATAGGGGGTGCTGCCAGGAGCTGACATGTCTCGATATCAAAAAATCTTAAGTTAAGAAAACATCTTTGAATGCCATATTCTGCAGATCTCTTGAGGTTTTTGAAGATGCCCTATCTATCTCTTATATTTAGATAAGCAAATATTGCTTGTCTCTTAGCAACTTGATTTCTGAGTACCTTAGAAAATAACTGTGATAGACTGTCATAGTAACTAACAAAATGACACGTTTTCATGACTATTAGTTTCCGTTTCTTAATTATCCTAAACAGTTTATGTCGGTTGGTAGCGAGAGGTCAAAACTTGACATTTCATTTTTAAGTATTACTACAAACAATACCTTTAAGAAACATTACCCTTAATTTTGTATCAATATACAAAGATAAATACCAATGTGGCCAAATGTAATCTTAATTGTGTATCGATATACAAAGATCAATACCGATGTAGCCCAATACAATCTTAATTTTACATTAATATACAAGGGTCAATACCATTGTGGCCAAATATAATCTTAATTTTGTATCAATGTACAAAGATCAATACCAATGTAGCCCTATACAATCTTAATGTTGCATTAATATATAACGATCAATACCAATTTAGCCAACTATAATATTAATTTTGTATCAGTATACAAAGGTATAAGGCTATATTCAATAATCTGTCCTTTTTTCTTGATCTTTCCTATACTATGTCTATGTCCCATTTTTCTCAAGTCTGTTCACTCTTATATAGGAGAGAAAGGAGGATACAGAAAAGAAAAAGAGAGAAGACCCTGGGTCTAACCTCCAAAACCCATTTAACAAGACCATTTAACAGCTTGTAGTCTTTTCCCCTAAATAACAAAATTTTCTATTATCTATCAAATAACCAAAGTGGGGGGGAACACCCTCCCCACCTTCTGGGGATGGGATGTTGTTCTCTTAAAATGACTTCCTGCTGATTTGGGACATAGTAAACCTGTTTGGGGCCCAAATAAGAATGGAAAAATGGTTAAAAATGTTAACAGAATCATTTGATGTTCAGTCCTTTTGTGCTCAGCTATTTAGATGTCCTAAGAAGTTCATAGACAGAAGCTGATCTTCAGAGCTTTACTGAAGATCTGGCTGGAGTAGTCTGTGGAGCTGAACGATCTTAGCGATTTTGAGTTGTTGTGGTTGTAGACTTTTGAGGAAAATGCTATTGAAGAAGTCTGCAAGGCTGGATCATCTGGGCCACTCGTCTTCTTTGGCGTCTGATCTGTTTTCTGCTGAGGTTTCAGTTGTCCAGTTGTCCCTGGATTCCTTGAACGGATGCTTTAAATCTCCTGGAAAGATAAGAACAGAGCCCTGCCCTAATCCTAACTCTGGGACAATTACCTTTTTTTGGGGGTGGGGGTCAGGTAATATTTTTCCTGGAGCAAATTTGGTTTTTTGACAATATATAAAGTATTACCTTTCAATCCAGATTAAAGAAGAAATTATTTTGATATTTTGGAGTTAAACAAAACTTTAGTGTATATATTTTGAGATCTCAAAGGACAATTTGTTTGAATTGCAGCCTGCCTTTTGTAAGTAGCTTTTAAACTTAAATCTTTCCAAATCCTATGTGCCTGTCTCTGCATTCTAAGTTTTGGGATCAAAGACATGTGGTTCCCAACTGATGGGATTAAAGATGTGCTCCTCCACCACTGGATCAAAGTTTTTCTCTGTTTAGAGCTTGTTTTGTATCAGGTGGCCTTGAGCTCTCAGATCTGCCTGTTTCTGTCTCTAGTGTGTTGGGATTAAGGGTGTATTCTTCCCCAATGATGGGACTAAGGGTGTGCACCATCACCACCCTGTTTCTTGTAACTCTAGAATTTATAAGATAACTAACTCTATAGTGATCCTCCTGTCTCTACTGGAGGTAAAGGCATGGGCTAACACCATGCATTATTTTACCTTAGCTCTAAGTTTTTTCAACTCTTGGAGGTTTGTAAAATCAGGTTGAACAGCTGTCACCTTTAATTTATTTACAGTGTTTTAAACCTGTTACCTGCTTTTTAATGCCAAACCATGGAAATAGCCTATACTTCTACAAAAAAAAAAAAAAAAACTTTTAAGCTGCTATAAAGTTTGTGTAATCTCTGTAGCCACCTGCAGTCTAACATTCTAATCTGAAATTAAGGCCATTTTCCTTTCATGCCAGTAAGGTAAATTATAGTTTGAAAATTTTATATTGCATTTTTATTATATTTTTAAGCTTATTAACTCTTTTCTTAAAAAGCATTATTTACTTCTAGAACATAGTTTCCTCCCTCCTCCCCTCTTGGCCCCTCCCTTCCTCTCTCCTTTCCTCCCTCTCTCCTTCCCTCCCTCCCTCCCTCCCTCCCTCCCTCCTTGTTCCTCTATTTGGTACTCTCCTTCTCCTCAGATGAGGTGGGACCTCACATATCATACTCCCTCAGATCTTGCGTCATGTGAGGCCCAAGAGCTTCCACTCGTACTAGAGCTTGATAAGGCACACCATCTAGGGTGTGGGGTTCCACTAACCTGCAGCAGATTGCATGACTCACTGGTGGGTAGAATTTTTCCTAGGATAGATATGCTAGGTTCCTATCTATTTGGGTGTGTGGGTTGTAGGATAGTTATCCTCTGATGTATGGTTAATATCCATTTGTAAGGGAACACATACCATGTTTATCTTTCTGGGACTGCGTCAGCTCACTTAGGATGAGCTTTTCTAGTTCCATCCATTTGGTTTTGAATTGCATGATTTCCTCATTTCTGATAGCTGTGTAGTATTCCATTGTGTAAATGTACCACAATTTTTTTATCCATTCTGCAGTTGATGGACATCTGGGTTGTTTCCAGTTTCTGGCTATTACAAATAAAGCCGCTATGAACATTGTTGAGGCAATGTCCTTGTGGTTTCGTTTCAAATCTTTTGGATATATGCCCAAGAGGGGTGTGGCTGGGTCTTGAGGTAGATTTATTCCCAATTTTCTAAGATATCTCCAGATTGATTTCCAAAGTGGTTGCACAAGTTTGCAGTCCCACCAGCAATGGGGGAGTGTTCCCCTTTCTCCACATCCTTGCCAGCATGTGCTATCATTTGAGTTTTTGATCTTAGCCATTCTGACAGGTGTGAGATGGAATCTCAGAGTTGTTTTAAGTTGCATTTCCCTGATAACCAAAGATGTTGAACATTTCCTCAAATGCCTCTCAGCCTTTAGAAATTCCTCTTCTTGGAATTCTCGATTTAGCTCTGTACCCCATTTATTAATGGGGTTATTTGATTTTTTGGTGTTTAATTTCTTCAGTTCGTTTTATATTTTGGATATTAGCCCTCTGTCAGATGTTGGGTTTGTGAAGATCCTTTCCCACTCTGTAGGCTGCCGTTTTGTTCTAAGGACAGTGTCCTTTGCCTTACAGAAGCTTTTCAATTTTATAAGGTCCCATTTATTGATTGTTTGTTTTAGTGCCTGAGCTATTGGTGTTCTATTCAGGAAGTTGCTACCAGTGCCAATGATTTCAAGGCTTTTCCCCACTTTCTCTTCTATTAATGTTAGTGTACCTGGATTTGTGTCGAGGTCCTTGATCCACTTAGACTTAAGTTTTGTACAGGGTGATAAGTATGGATCTATTTGCATTCTTCTATATGTTGACATCCAGTTAGACCAGCACCATTTATTGAAGATGCTTTCCTTTTTCCATTGTATGTTTTTGGCTTCTTTATCAAAAATTAAGTGGCCATAGGTGTGTGGGTTTATTTCTGGGTCTTCAATTCGATTCCATTGGTCAACTGGTCTGTTTCTGTACCAGTACCATGCTGTTTTTATTACTATTGCCCTGTAGTACAGCTTGAAATCCGGGATGGTTATACCTCCAGATGTTCTGTTATTGTACATGATTGATTTAGCTATTCTGGGTCTTTTGTTATTCCATATGAAGTTGAGAATTGTTTTTTCCAGATCTGTAAAAAATTGAGTTGGTATTTGGATAGGAATTGCATTGAATCTGTATATTGCTTTTGGTAAGATTGCCATTTTTATTATGTTGATCCTACCTATCCATGAACAAGGGAGATCTTTCCATCTCCTGATATCTTCTTCAATTTCTTTCTTCAGGGACTTGAAGTTCTTCTCATACAGGTCTTTCACTTGCTTGGTTAGAGTTACCCCCAGGTATTTTATATTATTTGTGGCTATTGTGAAGGGTGTTGATTCCCTTATTTCTTTCTCAGACCATTTATCTTTTGTGTAAAGAAGGGCTACTGATTTTTTTGAATTGATTTTGTATCCGGCCACCTTGCTGAAGGAGTTTATCAGCTGTAGAAATTCTCTGGTGGATTTTTTGGGGTCACTGATGTATACTATCATATCATCTGCAAATAGGGATACTTTGACTTCTTCCTTTCCAATTTGTATCCCCTTGATCTCTTTTAGTTGTCTTATTGCTCTAGCTAAAACTTCAAGTACTATGTTGAAGAGATATGGAGAGAGTGGGCAGCCTTGCCTTGTCCCTGATTTTAGAGGAAATGCTATAAGTTTCTCTCCATTTAGTTTGATGTTGGCTATTGGCTTGCTGTAAATTGCTTTTATTATTTTTAAGTATAGTCCTTGTATGCATGATCTCTCTAAGACTTTTATCATGAAAGGGTGCTGTATTTTGTCAAAAGCTTTTTCAGCATCCAATGAGATGATCATGTGGTTCTTTTCTTTCAGCTTGTTTATGTGGTGGATTACATTGATGGATTTTCTAATGTTGAACCACCCCTGCATCCCTGGGATGAAGCCTACTTGATCATGGTGTATGATACTTTTGATGTGATCTTGGATCCGGTTTGCGAGTATTTTATTAAGTATCTTTGCATCCATGTTCATAAGGGAAATTGGTCTGAAATTTTCTTTCTCCGTTGGGTCTTTGTGAGGTTTAGGTATCAGGGTAACTGTGGCCTCATAGAATGTGTTTGGAAGTATTCCTTCTGTTTCTATGTTGTGGAAGAGTTTGAAGAATATTGGTGTTAGCTCTTCTTTGAATGTCAGGTAGAATTTTGTGCTGAAACCAACTGGGCCTGGGCTTTTTTTGGTTGGAAGACTTCTAATGACTTCTTCTATTTCCTTAAGGGTTATAGGACTGTTTAATTTGTTTATCTGTTCTTGATTTAACCTTGGTAGGTGGAATCTATGGAGAAAATTGTCCATTTCATTTAGATTTTCCAATTTTGTGGAGTACAAGTTTTTGAAGTAGGACCTAACGATTCTTTGGATTTCCTCAATGTCTGTTGTTATTTCCCCCTTTTCATTTCTGATTTTGTTGATTTGGGTATTTTCCCTCTGCCTTTTAGTTAGTTTAGCTAAGGGCTTGTCTATTTTGTTGATTTTCTCAAAGAACCAGCTCTTGGTTTTGTCAATTCTTTGTATTGTTCTTTTTGTTTCTAAGTTGTTGATTTCAGCCCTGAGTTTGATAATTTCCTCTCGTCTGCTCCTCTTGGGAGTGTTTGCTTCTTTTTGTTCTAGCTCTTTCAGGTGTTCTTTTAGGTGGCTAGTATAGGAATTCTCCAGTTTCTTTCTGAAGGCACTTAGAGCTATAAACTTTCCTCTTAGCACTGCTTTCAATGTGTCCCATAAGTTTGGGTATGTTGTGCCTTCATTTTCATTGAGTTCTAAGAAGACTTTAATTTCTTTTTTTATTTCTTCCCTGACCCAGAAGTCATTGAGGAGAGAGTTGTTCAGTTTCCATGTTTTTGCAAGCACTCTGTTGTTTTGGTTATTGTTGAAGCCTAGCTTTATTCCATGATGGTCTGATAAGTTACAAGGAGTGATTTCAATTTACCTGTATCTGTTGAGGCTTGCTTTGTGACCGACTATATGGTCGATTTTGGAGAAGGTTCCGTGAGGTGCTGAGAAGAAGGTGTATTCTTTTGTTTTGGGGTGAAATGTTCTGTAGATGTCAATTAGGTCCATTTGATTCATGACATCTGTGAGGTTCATTATTTCTCTGTTTGGTTTCTGCATTGTTGATCTGTCCAGTGGTGAGAGTGGTGTGTTGAAGTCTCCCACTATTAATGTGTGAGGTTCAATGTGGGATTTGAGCTTCAGTAGTGTTTCTTTAATGAATGTGGGTGGTCTTACATTTGGGGCATAGATGTTTAGTATTGAAATTTCATCTTGGTGGATTTTTCCTTTGATGAGTATATAGTGTCCTTCCCCATCTCTTTTGATTAATATTGGTTGAAAATCCAATTTGTTGCATACTAGAATTGCTACTCCAGCTTTTTTTCTTGGGTCCATTTGCTTGGTATATCTTTTTCCAGCCCTTTACTTGGAGATAATGTCTATCTTTTTTGCTGAGGTGTGTTTCTTGTAAGCAGCAGAATGTGGGATTCTGTTTTCGCATCCATTCTGCTAGCCTGTGCCTTTTAATTGGGGAATTGAGTCCATTGATGTTGAGAGATATTAATGACCAGTGATTGTTACTTCCTGCCATCTTGATGTTGGTAGAAATAGTGCGTGAGTGAGCTTCTTTTCTTTTGTTTTTGCTGCAGGCATGCTATTTGCTTCCTGTGCTTTCTTGTGTGTAGTTAACCTCTTTGGGTTGAAGTTTTCCTTCTAACATCTTCTGTAGAGCTGGATTTGTGTATAGATATTGTTTGAATTTAGCTTTGTCATGGAATATCTTGTTTTCTCCATCTATGTTGATTGACAATTTTGCAGGGAATAGTAGTCTGGCCTGGCATTTTTTTTTTTTTTTTTTTTTTTTAGGATCTGCAAGACATCTGTCCAGGCCCTTCTGGCTTTTAGAGTCTCTGAAGAAAAGTCAGGTGTGATTCTGATAGGTTTGCCATTATATGTTACTTGACCCTTTTCCCTAGCAGCTTTTAAAATTCTTTCTTTGTTCTGTACATTTAGTGTTTTGATTATTATGTGGCGGGAAGATTTTCTTTTCTGGTCTAATCTATTTGGGGTTCTGTAAGCTTCTTGTACAGTTATAGGCGTTTCTTTTTTTAGATTTGGGAAATTCTCTTCAATGATTTTGTTGAAGATATTTTCTGGTCCATGGAGGTGGGACTCTTCTCTTTCTTCTATTCCTATTATTCTGAGATTCCGTCTTTTCATTGTGTCCTTGATTTTCTGAAGGTTTTGTGTCAGGACTTTTTTAGATTTGACATTTTCTTTGACAGATGTATCCATTTCTTCAATTTTATCCTCTGAGCCTGAAATTCTTTCTTCCATCTCTTGTATTCTGTTGGTGATGCTAGTGTCTGTAGTTCCAATTCTTTTCTTAAGGTTTTCCAGTTCTATGGATGTCTCAGATTGGATTTTCTTCATTGCTTCAACTTCCCTTTTCAGGTCTTCCATTCCTTTAAGCGCTTTATTCATTTCCATCACCTCCTTTGCAGTACTTTGTTGTTGCTCTCTGAGGTATTTGATTTCCTCCCTTAGGCCTTCTATTATTAATCTAAGCGTAGGATTAAGGTCATTTTCCTTTGCTTCAATTGGGTTCAGCTGTCCAGAGTTGTCTGTAGCATTATTGCTAGGATCTGGAGACATCCTATTGTTTTGGGTTTTTTTTACCATGTTCTTGCGCTGACCTTTTGTCATCAGATGGACCCAGGTGTTATCTGTTTGTTTCTTTTGTTACCTGACCTTGGTGCTCAGGAAAACTCCCTGCCCTGGGGGTTGGCTGATCCTGAGATCCTGGTGTTTACCTCCAGATGGTGGGCAGGTTCCTGTAATAGACTGACTGGCTCTCAGAGAGGAGGGTGGCTGCCACTCTCCTCAACTGCTTGTGACCCAATTGGACCAATATAGAGGGGATT
>CAJQZJ010013043.1:2593426-2634836 GCA_907164525.1 Lophiomys imhausi
TGAAGAATAGATAGCTAGAGTCTCATAGTTAAATTTTGAGTTGTTTAGGAATCAAGAGGGTGTTCTGGATCTAAGAAGATATTGTTAAAATTATGAGGCAAGTTAGTATGAAAGCTGAGTTAGATATAGAACTTTAAACTCATGGAGATGGTTAGATAGTAGAATGTTAAAGTCAGGTGCCAAATACATATGGACTGGGCATTGGGAATGTATGCTAAACCATATAACTCTTATAATCGTGGCCTATTTATTTCTGTGCTTTCAATTTCTGTGAAGAATTACGTTGGAATTTTGATGGGGATTGCATTAAATCTATAGATTGGTTATGGTAGGTATCACTGTATTAATTCTACCAATCCATAAATATGGGAGATCTTTCCATTTTCTGATATCTGCTTTAATTCTTTCTTCAATGTCTTAAAAGTTTTTATTATACACATCTTTCATTTACTTGGTTAGAGATACCCCATGTCTTAGTTAGAGTTTCTTTTGCTGTGATAAACCATCATGACCAAAGTAACTTGGGAAGGAAAGGGCTCATTTGGTTTACACTTCCACATCACATTGTTCATCAAAGGAAGTCTGAACAGGAGTTCAAACAGGGCAGGAACCTGGAGGCATGAGACAATAAATACAAAGGCCATGGAGGGGTGCTGCTTACTGGCTTGTTCTTCATAACTTTCTCAGTCTGCTTTCTTATAGAACCCGGGGCCACCAGCCTAAGGATGGCACCACCCACAATGGGATGGGCCTTCCTCCAGCAATCACTGATTAAGAAAATACCTTACAGACTTGTCTAACCCAATCTTATGTAGGCATCTTCTTTACTGAGGTGCCTCCTTTTCACATAACTTTTGTTTGTGTATCAAGTTGACATGAAACTACCCAGCTCAATTGACCCCTTGCCAATTTGATGCACAAATGCATTACTGTTAAGTCATAACCTTTCCTTTCTCATTCATTCCCCAAGATCTAACATTAAAAATACAAATAACTCGGGGCTGGAGAGATGGCTCAACGGTTAGGAGCACTGGCTGTTCTTCCAAAGGACCTGGGTTCAAATCCCAGCACCCACATGGCAGTTCACAGCTATTTGTAATTGCTGGGCGTGGTGGCACATGCCTTTAATCCCAGCACTCAGAGGAAGGCAGATCTCTGTGAGTTCAAGGCCAGCCTGGTCTACAAAGTAAGTCCAGAACAGCCAGAGATACACAGAGAAACCCTGTCTCGAAAAACAAACAAACAAACAAACAAACAATATATATATATATATATATATATATATATACACACACATATATATATATATATATTCAACTTTTAAAATCTCACAGTCTTAGCCGGGCGGTGGTGGCGCACGCCTTTAATCCCAGCACTCGGGAGGCAGAGGCAGGCGGATCTCTGTGAGTTCGAGGCCAGCCTGGTCTACAAAGCGAGTCCAGGACAGCCAGAACTACACAGAGAAACCCTGTCTCGAAAAAACAAAAAAAAAAACAAACAAAAATCTCACAGTCTTTACAAATTTGAACACATTAAAAGTTCAGTCTTGCCGGGCGGTGGTGGCGCACGCCTTTAATCCCAGCACTTGGGAGGCAGAGGCAGGCGGATCTTTGCGAGTTCAAGGCCAGCCTGGTCTACAAAGTGAGTCCAGGACAGCCAGGGCTACACAGAGAAACCTTGTCTCGAAAAACCAAAAAAAAAAAAAAAAGTTCAGTCTTTTTGAAATAGCCAATCTCTTTTAAAATCCAAAGTCTCTCAACTGTGTGTGCCTGTAAAATAAAAAATAAATTAAATACTTTCTTATTTCAAAAGGGAAGAACCAGGGTATAGTTACAATCACATCAAAGCAAAAGCAAGCTCCAAAAGTGTGAATAGCTCAACATCCAGTGTTTGGAACTCACGATCTTCTGTGCTTTTCCAAGGGGCTTGGGTCACTTCTCAGGCTCTGCCTTCTGCAGCACTCACAGCTTGTCCTCTAGGCTCTGGCTGGCTCCACTCCACTCTCATTCTTGGTGGTCATCCTACAGCATTGGCATCTTCAAAATGCTGGGGTCTTCTGTTGTAACTGGGCTGCACTTTCAATGGCCTCTCATAGGCTCTCTTCATGGTACAAACCTCAACTTCTCTGCATGGCCCCTTGAAGTAGCAACCTTCGACTGCTACTGAGGTTGCACCTTCACCAATGGCCTCTCCTGGTCTCTTGAGATGCCAAGTCTCAGCTGCTTTCTATGACCCTTTCATGCCTTCAAAACCGGTACCACTTGGGTGACTCTTCCACTGCCACGTTTGACTGCCAACACAAGGTACAATTTTGGCCACCTCTGGAACACAGCTTCTGTGTGATGACCCTGAGGAAACAATTCCTACAAGATTTCACCTCAAGATGCTGGTCTCTTCTTAATCACCACTAATTTCTCAGCTCCAGTCAACCAACATCCAGTATCCCAACAAAGCAAAGTTCTGGTATCGTGTTAATCACAGCTGATTCTTCAACCCCAGCTAACCAGAACCACAGAATCTTAAATCAAAATAACAAATGGGTTTGAGAGAGTTTTAAAACTTCTTTCTGAAACTTTACAAGCCATTTACTTGGGCATTTTCTTCATCCTTTTACCCTGATGTGATGTTTATCCTTAATGTTAAAGAGTGTTTATTGGAGACTGCACAAGGATGGATCCAGTTTTTTAATCCAACCTGTTACTCTGTGTCTTTTTATAGAGGAATTGAGACTGTTAATGTTGAGAGTTATCAATAAGCAATATTTATTGATTCTTGCTATTTTGTTGTTATGCTGGATTCCTTCCCCCTTTTGATTTGCTGGTCTGACATTATTTATTCCTTTTGGGTTTTTTGGGGTGTGGTTAACCTCTTCAGATTGTGAGTTTGGGATGATTGTGATTCTACATGTTGATATCTGGTCTTGTCTTGTTGGGTGGGTGTTCCATTCCTTGATTTCTGTTTTTCTTTCTGGATCTTAGGAAAGTGTTGTAGCTGTGGGTAACCTGGTAGGGAGTGCTTCTGAGTCCCTTCCAGGTGTGGCCACTGGGAGTCCCAGGTAGAATGTATTTCTATGTACTGGGGAATAAGACGAAAGAATAGAGACAGGCTAGAAGACAGGAGCTGAGAGACTCCACAGTAAGGAGGAAAACTGGGTCTGCAGTGAGATTTGGTAGATTCCAGAGGGAGTAGAGTCAAAGAGGGAGGGCAGGTCTCTACAAAGTGTCTGCTACAAGGCTAGCGTTGAAACTGGGGGATTAGCAATTGAGGGCAGATTGCTTAACTGATTCTCATGCCAGTGTGGCCAGCAGGGTCTTACTCTGGGCTTCATCTGGAGGAAAGCTCTGCCAGTTCCCCAAAGTCTCTCAAGACTTCATCTGCTCCTTACATAGTCACCCAGGGAGGGCTTCCTTGGCTCCTCTCTCTCTCTCTCTCTCTCTCTCTCTCTCTCTCTCTCTCTCTCTCCCCTCATCCTCTTACTCAAATATTCTTCCATCTGAACTCATATGTACTTTAAAACTTAACATCCGCATTATTTTTCTCTAAGAAACAACTGACCAACTAAATAAATAAGCAAGACTTCTCATATGCTTCAGTTTGGGTGAGACTGTTTCCTATGACATTTTTCAGAGAGTGCCAGAAGAAATAGTTGGGACAAACTTCCATTAAAAAAGATTAGCCATTGTTTATCTGATATTCAGGTTTAATTAGGTTTCCTGGTTTTCTTTTCTGAATATGGAAGCATTAATAATCTCTTCATTTACTACATTATGCTATGTGCCTGTCACTTGACTACTGGAAGTTTCTTTCAAAAAAGAGACCATGACTTCTTTGGGTTTTTTGTTTGGTTTGTTGGTTTTTTTTTTAGGGGAGCAGTTGGAAGGGTGGCAGAATGGAAACTATATGTTTCCCCTACCCCTTTTCTTTTTGCCTTTTTTTTTGGCCTTGCGCTTTGTCTCTGATTCAGTGGTAGCTAGAAAATTGTCCAACACACTAGACTTTATTACATTATTTTGGTTGCAAGTGATAGAGACACTTCAAATGAAGGATGCATCAGATGGAGAATACCAGACACAGTGCAGTGCAGCTGGCTCTATGAATCCCAAGCCTAGTGATTTCCAGCTCTCATTTGTTTCTCTTGACTCTTGGGGCAGCCTTCTCTAACTGCCGTGACTTGCTCTGTCATTTGATTCATTTGGAAGACAGCGAGCAGCCTTCTTGAACAATTTCATGGTTTCTATTCATGATTAAACATTCAGTTTCTCACAGTGGTTACTTTCTGTCAATTCAACACAAATCAGAGTCACCTGAGAAAAGTGAACCTCAACTGAGGAATTGCTTCCATCAGATAGGCCTAGAGGCATGACTATAGGACATTCTTTTGATCACCAATTGATGTGGGAAAGGCCACCCTACTGTGTGTCATGCCACCCCTGGATAAGTGGTCCTGGAGAACAATCCATGGAAAGGGAGCTACTGCAAGCTCTGCTTCAGTTCCAGCTTCCAAGTTCCTGATAAGAGTTCTGCTCTGTCTTTCCTCAATGACAGACTATAATATGGAAGTGTAAGCCGAATACACTCTTCCCTCCCCCGATTTGCTTTTGGTTATATGTATTTTAAAACAGTAACAAAAACTAAGCTAGCACATTTACTTTGCCCCAATTCCAGGTTCTTGGAAAAAAGATCACGTTCAGTCAACTGCATCTAGGAGGTGGGGCTCAAATGACATCGGGGCTTATCTGAGACCCTGTGACTTAAGAGACAAAGAAAGGCAAAGGATAAGAACTTTTCTATTACATGGATGCTGTGCTAGGTTCTCCAGAAAACAAAACTCTGTGAACGTGTGTGTGTGTGTGTGTGTGTGTGTGTGTGTGTGTGTGTGTGTGTGTGAATGTGTATGTGAGTGTATGTGTGACTGAGTGTGTGTGTTTAGGTAACTGTGTCATGTCGATAATAGGGTGGTAAGTGCATAATTTTCAGAGGGAGCTGTTTGTCTGGTGACCCAGTGTTCTGGCTAGCTTTATGTCAACTTGAGACAAGCTAGAGTTATCTGAAAGGAGGGAAACTCGATGAAAAAATACCTCTATAAGATCTGACTGTGGGGCATTTTCTTAACTAGTGATTGATGGGGAGGGCACAGCCCATTGTGGTGGCACCATCCATGGGCTAGTGGTCTTAGGTTCTACAAGAAAGCAGGCCAGGGTTCGCAAGACAGTAAGCAGCACCCCTCTGTGGCTTCCACATCAGCTCCTGCCTCCAGATTCCTGCCCTGTGGAGTTCCTGTCCTGGCTTCCTTCAATGATGGACCACAATGTGGAAGTGAAGCCAAATAAACCTTTTCCTCTACAACTTGCTTTTACTCACAGTGTCTCATGTCTGCAGGTATATGCTCTTCCATTTGCAAGGCTAGTCTTTGCTCTATTTGCGCTTTCTTCATCTGATTGCACGAGGCCCACTCTTCCTTGGAGGAAGAATAACCTGCTTTATTGACAATCCACTGATTTCAGTGTTGATGTCATCACCAAATACCCTCACATTTAGCTCAGGTTCTCTCTGAAGATCTGCAGAAAAATTACAGTTTGGGTTTTTTTGTTTTTTGGTTTTTTGTTTGTTTTTGAGACAGAGTTTCTCTGTTTAGCCCTGGAAGTCCTGGAACTCACTCTGGAGATCAGGCTGGCCTTGAACTCAGAGATCCACCTGCCTCTGTCTCCTGAGTGCTGGGATTAAAGACATGGGCCACCACTGCTGAGCTCATTTGGGAATCTTAAAACCAGGAAACATTAAACCTTTTTCTGAGGGTCCTAGGTTTGTTTCCTTTAACTCTGAGTTGTATACGGAATTATGCTTCTGTGTTCTTGTTGATTCTAGAAAAGTCTTTGCATTAATGTTTCTCTTTAGCAAATGCACAGTCCCTTACAGATGCATTTAATATTCTGATCATAATCCTGTGTATGTAATATCTCTGAAACCTTCATTTTTCATTTCTTAATTGCCTTACTAATTTGTTTTGAAGTTTAATTTTTAGCAGCCCTTTATGACAAGAGTATAAATTAATTGAGAGAACACTTGTCAAAATTTCTTGATCTCTTTTTTAGAGCAAAGAAGAATATCCTTCATTTTTAATGACTCTGAAATGATCACTTTGTAGCCTTACCAACATTATCAAGCAGTATGATTCCAACAGCCTTTCCATGCTGGAATTCCTCTTTACAATTCTGCAAAGAAACACCACACATGTATGCCACCAATCTCACCATTGGAGAGCAACCAATTGAAAGTCAACTAAGTATTCCAGTGTGTTGTTTAAATACCTTCAGGCTTCTTCTTTCTTACCAGATTAAATTGCTCTGACCATCTCAAAGTATATATTCTTTTCTTCTGACCTACAAAATGTTGACTTACCCTAAAAGTGACCCGTGTTGGGTGCTGGAGTGGTAGCTGAGAAGGCAAAATAAGAGAAAGTACTTGAGCTGATACAGAACCAAGAAGGGATCTTTGTGGTTATGTATCTGAATCAGTTCAACAAACATGACCGGGTAGAATCTTCCAGAACACCCTGGGAAGTCTCCTTTATTATTCCTGTACATAGTTTAAGTGTGGGAAGTTACAGTGCAACCAATCATTAATATATACTATATTATATTATATCATATATAATAATATATAAAACCTACATATTATATGCAATAATATTAGTAATATGTAATATATAATAACATATAATACATATATATTATATAAAATATATAATATATTGGTGATTAATGTATCATTAATATATGTGTGTATATATACACATGTAAAATCTATTTTTATTTTACATGCATTGGTGTTTTTTTCCTACATTTATGTCTATGTCAGGGTGTCAGAAGCTCCAGAACTGGAGTTACAGACAGATGTGAGCTGCCATGTGGATGGTGTAAATTCAACCCAGGTCCTCTGGGAGAGAAACCAGTGCTCATAACTGCTAATCCATCTTGCCAGTCCTATAATCACTACATTTTTGGAAATGGAAGCAAGAAGAACTTCATTATAATTCTCACTCTAACAATTGGAGCTTTCCTTGTCATCTTTATTTGGTGTCTGCAATAACCCTGGAGTATGACAACTGTAGGTAGCACATTCAAAGACAGAAAACAACCTTATGGTAATCTCCACTTCTGCTGTCCAATCACCTCCTTACCCTAAATAAAAACTATAGCAACTCTAAAGCAGAGGTTTTCATAAATTATACAAAGTTTTACTAAAATATTAGTACTGTATTATTCAACATTCTCTAAAGGAACAGAACTAATGTGCATACAAGCATTCATGTGTGTGTATGTGTGTGTATTGTTTTTAATAGGTATGGCCCCCATAGATTCACGTGTTTGAATGCTTGGCCCATAAGGAGTGGCACTATTAGGAGGTGTGGCCTTGTTGAAGGAGATGTGGCCTTGTTGGAGGAAGTGTGTCACTGTTGGGACAGGCTTTGAAGTCTCCTATGTCTAAGCTACACCCAGTATGGTACACAGTCTCTTTCTGCTGTCTATCAATCAAAATGTAGAACTTTCAGTTCCTTCTCCAACACCATGTCTGCCTGCATGGCACCATGCTTCCCATAATGATGAAAATGGACTAAACCTCTGAAACTGCAAGCCAGGTTGGCCATGGGGTCTTCACAGCAATAAAACCCAAACTAAGACTCGGGTGTGTGCGTGCGCGCGCGCGAACTAAGACTCGTGTGTGTGTGTGTGCGCGCGCGTGTGTGTGTGTGTGTGTGTGTGTGTGTGTGTGTGTGTGTGTGATTTATTAGAATGCTTTACATCTGTGGTTCATCTAATCCAACAATGGCTGTCTACCAATACAAAGTCCCAGAATCCACTAGTTGCTCAGTTCACAAGGCTGGATGCCTCAGCTCATCTTCAGTATACACAACAGTGAGGAAATTAACTTGCCAGGGAAGATGAAGGCAAGCAGGCGAAAAACAAGCACTTCTTTCTTCTATGTCATTTATATAGGCTGCCACCAGAGAGTGTGGCCTAGATTTAAGGTGAGTCTTCCCTTCAACGGTAGAAGTTAGGTCTCTTTAGTAAATTAATATGCAGTTCAGCTTGACATCTGGCAACACATAAGGAAATCTTGGTGTTCCCTTGACTTGCTGAAATGGACAGAGCTCAGTTGAGACCATAGTTCTAAAAACTGCCCTGTTGAAGGGGCGTGGCTAAGAACTGCCCTGTTGAAGGGGCGTGGCTAAGAGACTGGACAAAGTGCAAGAGGACGTCAATTGAAAAGAAGAAGCCAAACAAGCTCTGAGAGGACGTCAGTCAAAGAAAAAGAAGAAGCCCGACAACCTGCTAGAGGACATCAGCTGCAAAAAGAAAAACAGGACTGCTGAAGAGCAAGTTCCTTAAAGGCTCCAGAGTGCCGGAAGAATGAACGAGGCGAGCAGAGTTTGAAACCCATTTGAGCAGCCCTCAGTTTGGCAATTGGAACAGACTGTCTTTATAAACTGGCCACTATTTGGTGGTTGAAATTAGTTGGCCTTGTGAACTAACTTGGCAATATTAGGCCCAATGGACTCCAAGCTTAAAAGGAACTGTCTGCTGGGACTACTGTAATCAAGTTATCCTGCATGGATCTACACTAAGAATATTAATAGCATTTTTAAGAAGAAATTAAAGTTATAGGTATTAGGTATTAGAGGTAGCCATAAATATAAGAAGGGTTTGTAAATAAAAACATTTTAGTTACATTTCCCATCATGAATGATTTAATCAAGAAAAGTCCCTCGCAGGTGTACTTATCTGCGTGGGTTTTAGATATTTCCAAATGTAGTCAAGTTGACAACCAAGAATTGCCACCACCAGTCTGTTTCAGACATGCCAATTAAATGCTTGAAGCGATAGGAAAGGAAGAAATTGGTAATCCCACTAGAGAATAACATAATTTTCACATTAAGAACTAAATAATGAAAGGATCACAGGCCGTGTTTCTTGTTACTGTGGTAAAACACCATGACCAAAGCAACTTACAAAAAATGTGTGTTTGGGCCTATGGCTCCAGAGGGTTACAGTGCATGACGATGTAGCAAGTGCTCACAGTGTACTGTAGGCATGAAATAAGAGGGTGGACTAAAAATGGTGATGGTCTTTAAGGTTTGAAAGCCCATCGCCTTGATAAATACACTTTTTTCAACATGGCTATACCTCCAAAGCATCCTCAAACTGGGCTACCAACTGGAGACAAAACAGGCAAATGCCTAAGAATGGGGGACATCTCATTCAAACCATCACAGAGGTGTATGTAGATTATGTGACATACCCCTATGGTTGGGGAGAAAGGGCACAGGCCTAAAGGTTTTAAACTGAATTGAGTAGATAATTTAAAGACACAAAGGTCAGGAATGTGAGTTTGTTGTCTTTCCTCTTCTGCTTGCTACATGCATGTTTCGAAGGCTGGAACTAAAGCACTAATATTTAGGATACAAATACTAACACCAGCTATCAAGATACACACGGGCTTGCAGAAGGGTGTCTATCAGGGTTAAGTAAGTTCATCCACATGAAGCCCATACCAACTCAACAAAGGAAGGCATAGGGAAGGCAAGGACAGATGTTTGGAGTAGATGGGAACACTTATAGATCATGTAGGGTTAAAAGACAATAAATTGGGGGCCTGGAGAGATGGCTTAGCAGTTAAGGGCACTTGTTGGTTTTGTGGAGAACATATGTTAAATTCTCAGCACCCAAATGGTGACTCACAACCACCATAACTCCAGTTCCAGGAGACCAGATGCCCTCTTCTGATTTCCACAAGGCACCAGGCATGCAGGTGGTGCACATATATGCATGCACTCATACACATACAACAAAATCTCAAAGAAAGAAGTAGCAAAGTAGGGTTGAAACTCGGTCGTAAAGAAATGCTTAGAATGCATTAGGCCCTGGAATTGATTCCTGGTGGTGTGGGGTGGGGTGGGGGGTAAGAGCTGCAAATGCTGAGGAGAGGAAAGAGGGTAAAAGAGAGGGGAAATAGAAAGGACTTCTAGATTATCATCCCTAATATTCATGAACTACTGAGAAAGGGAAAGGGCTCATAAGACAGCAGTAGGCATGTTTCTGGTTCCTCAGTACTACCTGTCCTTCCAGCCTTCCTGTTGACAATTGTCCACAAGCCAGTCTACAACAGGGCTGTGATGAGAAAGTCTTATGTATTCCAGGCTGTCTTTTAAAAAATGCATATATATATTTCTCTCTCTCTCTCTCTTTCTCTCTCTCTCTCTCTCTCTCTCTCTCTGTGTGTGTGTGTGTGTGTGTGTGTGTGTGTGTGTGTGTGTAGGGTTTCTCTACATAGCCCTGCCTGTTCCAGAACTCTTTATGTAGACCAGGCTGGCCTCAAATTCATAGAGATCCATCTACCTCTGTCTCCTGAGTGCTGAGATTAAAGGTATGCACCACCATGCTCAGCCAGTCACCCCATTTTAACATGGGCTCATCTTTTCCATCTTCTGTTCTCTCTATGCTACAATCTGTATGATATTTTTCCAACTTATTATTTCATTAGCCATTTTTAACATGTTGATTTAGTCATCAATTGCCTTTGGTTGTTATTGTTTTCTTCTCTATTTGTTTCCTTCTCTGTTTTGTTTTGTTTTAGTTTGGTTTGGTTTGGTTTTTGAGAACAGGGTTTCTCTGTGTGGCCTTGGCTGTCTTGGAATTCACTCTGTAGAGCAGGCTGGCCTCGAACTCAGAGACCCACCTACCTCTGCCTCTCAAGTGCATGTGCCACCACCACCCAGATTATGTAATTGTATTTTTAAGTCTAGTGTTTTGTTTTATCCTTTCTGTAATCTGTCTGGTAAAGTATGATACTTTTATTGCTCATACATTTTTGAAATGCCATCTTTTATTTCTTTAAATATTTATTTATTTGTGTTGGAACTGGGGCTATATGTGTGACACAGCACATATGTGGAGGTCAGAGGACAACTTGCAGAACAACTTCTCCTCTAGCATGTGTAGAGGATAGATGTCAGGTTGTCAGGCATCTTTACCCACTGAGCTGTCTTACCATCCCCATCTTTTATGTTTTAATAATTTCATATAATCATTTTATTTTCTATTACTTCCTTCTGAATTATCTAAGATCTAAATGTAATTCATGTTTTTTTGCTATTACTGATGGTGTTGTTTATATTCACTGTCAACATGTCAGGATGTATAATTAATTACCTTGGAGACGATCTCTTGACCTGTCTCTGAAGGATTTCCTACATTTATTCTCTCTCTCTCTCTCTCTCTCTCTCTCTCTCTCTCTCTCTCTCTGTGTGTGTGTGTGTGTGTGTGTGTGTGTGTGTGTGTGTAAGTGTGTGTATGGGTGCGTGTGTCTACAGAGGTCAAAGAATGACTTGTGGGAATCACTTCTCTCTTTACATCATATGTGTTCTGAAGACAAAACTCACGGTCTTCATCTTGGCACCAGGTACTTTCACCCACTGTATGTCATCTTGCCAGCCCTGTGAAGGATTTTCTAGATTCTTAGCTGAGGTGGGAGGACTCATTCTAATCACTGACTAAATAAAAAGGGGGAAGCGACCTGGGTACCAGCATCCATTTCTCTCTGCCTCCCAAATATGAGTGGAAAGGGGCCAGCTGCCTTAGAGTCCTGCAGCCATCACTTACCCTCCGTGATGGGCTGCAACCTTGAACTGCGGGCCAAAATGCATCCTTCCTTAAGTTAATTTTGGCAGGTATTTTATTGCCACAACCAGGTGAGGGGCTAACACAGAAGGCTCAGCAGTTAAGAGTGCTTGCTGCTCTTGTAGATAAACCAAGTTCAGTTGCTGTCACCCTCACTGGGCAGCTTCTAGCCTCCTGTAACTCCAGCTCTGTAGAACCTAGCACCTTCTTTTGCCTCTGAGGGCACCTGCATGCATGTAGTAGCTATTCTTTTCCATATTTGTCTTTTCAATGTGTACACCTATTGAGTTGGTTTCATTCTAGCTTTTGGGTTAGTTCTATCTCTTTGGGAATTTCCCATAATCTCAGAAACAAAACCAAGTTACTCTTTCTGCTGAATTTAGATGCTTTGCGAAAGGATGCCTTCATGTCTGTTTAATCTATGACATTGCCAGATGTCTCATTCAATGCCTTTTCTGTTTTTACAAGTGATTTTGGCCCTCAATTGCTGGCTTATCTCCTACCAGGGCTATATGTGGAGATTCTTTCATCTTCCTCGTCCTTCATCACAGCCCATGCCTGCTCTTTGCTTTTAGAACTCACTGTAGTCCACTAAGAATGCCCAGATTCTGAGTAATGGTGATGATCCTCCCTTACTGGCTCAAGGAGCATCCATTCTTTGGATTCTTGCCAAGGACAGAGTGTAGCTTGTGGTTCTTTTAAACTTCTTAAGTTGGCAGGATGTTATGGTAAACGGCCTTTAAGACCAGCACTTAGGGAGCAGAGGCAGGTGGATATGTATGAGTTTGCGGCTAACCTAGTCTACAAAATGAGCTCCAGGATGGTCATTGATATATAGTAAGATCCTGTCTTAAAAACAAAACACAAAAAACACAAATAACCCTCAAAAAATACATCCATCATTTTGTATCTTCCTACTGCTAAGTGCACACACACCACACACACACACACACACACACACACACACAGGTACCCACCGACTCATGCAGGAATGCACAAGGATGTAGGCTCCCACTTTTGTTGTTCTTACCTGCTAGAACATTGTCTTAGTCGGTGTTCTATTGCAAGACTATGGTAACTTTTATAAAAGAAATCATTTAATTGGGGCTTGCTTACATTTTAAGAGGTTGAGTGATTATCATGGCAGGAAGCATGGTGGCATATAGGCAGACATGGTGCTGGAGAAGGAACTGAGAGTTCTATATCCAGATTCACAGGCAGCAGGAAAAGGAAGATGCTTGGGCTTTAGAAACCTCAAAGCCCACCACCAGGAACACACTTCCTCCAACAAGGCCCCACTTACTCCAACAAGGACACACCCCCTAATCTCTCTAAAGTAGTGTCACTCCCTAATGACCAAACATTCAAATATATGAGTTTATCGGGGACATTCTTATTCAAACCACCACAAACATTTTTCTTGGCACAGTTTTAATTTGTGCTTGCTGGTTGCATTTCAGATCTCTCCTGTAAAAGTGCAGCACTCTCTTTGCTTTCTGGGGTCTCCAGGCTGTGAACTGAAGCCAAACACTTTCTTCTTCTTTCATCTATAGGACCACACATGCACACTTCTTCATTTTCCAGGCTGATTAGCTTTTATGCAGTGGTTGCCATCACTTACACATGGCTTTAAATAAAGAGACAGGCACATGAAAATACTTGTAATCGGTGAAGACCCTGAAATGCTTAGGACTATTCAGAAACAAAATATACATTAACAGTAAGACTTCTGAATTTAATTATGCAGAAAACCATTGAAGAATTCTGAAGCTGAGCAGTAGTCTGTAGAGGCAGCATCTTTCAAGGAGGAAGTGGAATATTCTATGTAGAAGCCTCTGCCAACTTGATTCCTTCTCCGTTTGAATAAGAAAAATTCGTTTTTATTGCATACCGAAGACAAGCAAAACACCGAGACATCTTCCAGAATTTTGTCTTTAACAATTTTCCTCTCTCTCAATTTGATGTGTGGGAGCTGAGAGCATGACTACCACACTTCAGGAATAGAGTGTGGAAGAGTAGGTGTTACAGAGCGGGTGAAGAGCAGGGCCATGGGGCTGGAGAGATGGCTCAGAGATTAAGAGCACTGGCTGCCCTTGCAGAGGACCCATGTTTGGTTCCCAGCATCACACAGTGGCTCACAGTCACTGGTAACTCCAGATCCAGGGGATGCAACTCCCTCTTCTGGCTTCTACAGGCTGCTACATGCACACGGTGCACATGAAATTATGCAGGTGAACATACAGCCAAAAAAATAATTTTAAAAATTGAGTATGGCAAGGAACCATTCAGAAACTCAAATTAAAAGTAATAAACTAACCATGGCAACTAGGCTCTGAAGCTGAGACTCAGAAGGGTAGTGTTTCTGATGGGTATGTCTGAGAGAATGGAGAGCTTATACATGCAGCAGAAACTGTTGGACCAGGAGGCTAAGAACATTTTCTGGATGAAAAATTGAGCTGAGGATGTAGCTCAGTGACCTGTCTAGCATATGTAAGGCTCTGGGTTTGATCTCCAGCACACAGAGGGCAGGGGGCAGGACACATGATGGAATGAGTTCCTTGGTGGACATGCAGTTGTCTTTTTAGGTCTTGTCCTATGATTCTGTGATCATTTTCAGTTGATGTGGTTTTGTCAGTGTTGAAAAACTAGACTATGGATTCATTTTGTTAATTTATCTTTTAAAAACTATTTTTATTTTAAGCTTTCTACTATTTTAAAAATTATATGTATCTGTGTGCACGTGCCCACATAGGCCAAAAGTGTCCATCTTCCTGGAGTTGGAGTCATAGGTGGTTGTAAGCTGACTGATGTGGTTGTTGGCAACCTGCCCTAGGTCTTCTGAAAGCAGCAAGTGTTCTTACTGTCTCAGCCAACTCTACACAGACCCTATAGTAACTCATCTGAACCCCAGAGTTTTAATTCCCGTGCCTCTGTACTGGTAAACTGAGGAAAGTCAGCCTCTGCAGTTGATGTAGAGAAGACAACATACTCCTTGCCTTTCAGCTGGGAACAAACTTTACCTATTCTGTTTATGTGGGATGTGTCTAAGTCCTAAAACATCCCAGCAGGAGTTTCCAATGTTACTTCTAAGGCTGGACGGGACCCTAACCCTTTAACATAGGTCCATTTTGTCCCCTCTGTTTCCCATTGTACTTCCCTGACACTCCAGCCTCACAGGCTTCATGATTACTTCCTTCACACACCCAAAGAGCATTCCCAGAATATCGGATGTTGTAAAATTTTGCCATATCTGGTTTTTGCTCTTCAAGTTCTAGATTTATGAGCAATCATAACTGATGTCCGCACCCTGTTGCAACCCTTCAGTTTCCTATCAGAAAAGCTGCTCTTTCAACTTCTTTGTTCTCTTTATCAAAACCAGCATATTTTAGTTATACAGAATGGGTTTCACTGTGACATTACTTTATGACATTTTATTTATATTTATTCATTCGTAGGTTGGTGTGTGTGCCTATGTATGTGTGCCATGATGTTCAGAGGTCAGAGAACAGATTTCAATAGTCCGGATTCTCCTTCCACCTTCTGCATCCAAGGGCTTGAATGTGCGGTAAGTGTCTTTAACTGCTGAGCCATCTCACGAACCCTCATCTTGACATTTTTATACACAAACATAATGTATTTTGATTTAATTCACCCCCTTCATTACTCTTTCTGGTTTCCTCTTGGTTGGTCCTCTTCCTCTTCCCAAACAATCCCCATTGACTGGAGATTTGCAACTTAAAAAAAAATCTACGTTTTTCTCACAGAGAGCATGTAATGGTATTTGTCTTTCTGACCCTTGTTTGTTTTACTTAACATGAGTTCCAGTTACATCCAGCTTCCTATAAATGGCATTATTTCATTCTTCTTATGGCTGCACAATACTCCATTATATATGTGCACTACATTGTGTTTATCCATTGATTCTTTGATGGGCATCTAAGCTGATAACATAACTTGATCATGATACATTGAACAAGTATCATTATTGTACCCTGACTTTAGTTCCTTGGTGGTGTATACCTATAAATCATATAGCTAAGGGCTGGTGAGATGGCTCAGAGGTTAAGAGCACTGGCTGCTCTTCCGAAGGACCTGGGTTCAAATCCCAGCACCCACATGGCAGTTCACAGCTGTCTGTAATTGCCGGGCATGGTAGCTCATGCCTTTAATTTCAGCACTTGGGAGGCAGAGGCAGGTGGATCTCTGTGAGTTCAAGGATAGCCTGGTCTAATGAGTCCAGGACAGCCAAGGATACACAGAGAAACTGTGTAACAAGTTCTCTTAACCACTGAGCCATCTGTGAGACCTTAGTTTTAGTTAGTTGTTTTTTTTTGCAGAAGTTTCCATTTTGATTTCCACAGTGGCTAGACCAATTTACATTGCACAGATAATGCATCAATAGTGTATAAAAGTTTCATCCTCTAACATTTATTTTTCCTTTTCTTCATGACAGAAAAATGTTACAGAATAATCATGATTGGCAGTTATTTTGTTTCAGGACTTGACACCCATTAATTCTTCATGCTCTACTGGTATCTAGGATTTCTTTTGAGATGTGATATTCTAATAGTTTTGCCTTCATGAAGTAATTTGGCTCCCTCCCCCCCCCTGTGACTCGCTATTCTTTTGTTGTTCTCCACTCTTGGCACACAGTAGGAAGAGGCTCTTACCTCACTGGTGCTGCATGTGGCTGTGTGCTTGTTTGCTTTCTATTGCTGTAGTAAATTACAACAAAAAACAACTTGAGGGGGAAAGGTCCATTTGGCTTACGTTCTCCAGTCACAGTCCATCATCAAAGGAAACAAGACAGCAACTCAGAAAGGGCAGGCACTGAAGCACAGACCACAGAGAAATCCTGCTTACAGCCCTTCTCCCCATGCCTTGCTCAGCCTGCTTTGTTATCCAACCCAGGACCACTGACCCAGGGGTGGCACTGCCCTCAACAGATTGGGCCCTCTTAAACCAATCATTAATCAAGAAAATGACCGATGGTCTTGTCTACAGGCCAATCTGGGGAAGGTATTTTCTCACTTGAGGTTCTCTCTACTCAGACCACTCTAGCCTGTGTCATCATCACAAACAACTAACCAACAGACTCTAAATGATCCCATACTGGGATGTCCATTTTTTTTTTCTAGATTTGGGGATTTTTTTTTTCTGGCATAGTTTCATTGGATATAGTTTATATTTTTAGATAATGTTTTCTTACTTCTACATCAAAAGAATCATTTTTGAGCTCTTAATCTTGAATTAAAAAAAATTCCATACATGTGCACCCCATTTGGATGCTAGGAACTGACCTGTGGCCCGTAGCAAGAGCAGTACATGCTCATAACTGAGCCATCTCCAGTTTCTGTTTTGATTTTTAAGGGTAAGTTGGCAAGTTTCTAACTGAGTGGAGTAGCAAGGAACGGGTCCTGAAAATAGGTTGCCAGCATTTCTATTTTTTGCCTAGTATATCTTTTGTATATATGTGTATGCATGTGTGTGTGTGCATGTGTGTTGAGTGGTCACTGTACAGTGTCTTCCTTAATTGTTCTACATCTTATCTTTTTTTTTTTCATTTATTTTTCTCCCATATATCACATCCTGACTGAGGTTTTCCTTCCCTCCCCTCCCCAAAGTTTCTCCCTGACTTCCCCTTTCCTCCAGATCCCTGCTCCCTCCACTTCCCCACAGAAAAGAGCAGGCTTCCCAGGGATATCAACCAAACATAGCATAACAAGTTACAAAAAACTAGGCACATATTCTCATATCAAGGCTGGATGAGGGAACCCTGTAGGAGAAAAAGGGTCCCAAAGGCAGAGACAGCCCTAAATCCCACTGTTAGAAGTTCCACAAAAACACCTAGTACACAACAATAACATAAATGCAGAGGGCCTAGGTTAGACCCATATAGGCTCCCTGATCTCTGTGAGCCCACTTCAATCCAGGTCAGTTGACTCTAAGGGAAATGTTCTTGTGGTGTCCTTGACCCCTCTGGCTCCTCCAATCTTTCCTCCCCCTCCTCCTCAGGACTCCCTGAGCTGTGCCTAGGAGTCCCCCTAGGCTGTGGGACTCTGCATCTGCTCCCATCAGTTTCTGGATGAAATCTCTCTGGTCTCTTTGATGATAATTACTGGGCTCTGGTCCCAGCACATTCTGCAGGCATGACAAACTGTAGGTCAGAGGTTTTCCAGCTGGGTTGGTGTCCCAGTCCCTCCACTTGAGGCCTTGCCTGGTTTCAGAGACTATCTTATCTTTTTGAGACTGTTTCTTTCACTGAATGTGGTGCTCGTCAATTGGCTAGAATGGCCAGCTGCAGAGATCCATTCTCACCACAACCACACCTTTTTTTTTTTTTTTTAAATGTGGGTTCTGGGTATCCGAACTCAGATACTTATGCTTTCACAACAGGCACTATAAGGCATTTCCCCAGCCCTCAGAATATATCTCTTTATCATCCATGCACTTGAATTTCTCACCCAAGTCTTAAATTATCTTGCTTACATCATTCTCTTTAATTCTTTCTGAGGTAATAGGTCACTTAAAACAATGGCACTGTCATTATTAACGACACACTCTTGAAGAGGGAACCTCAGTTGAAGAACTGCCTCTATTAGACTAGTCTGTGAGGCATTTCTTTTCTTTTCTTTCAATGGTTTACTTTTGTTTTACATGAATTGGTGTTTTGCCTGCATGTATGTCTGTGTGAGATTGTTGAATACCTGGAACTGGAGTTAGACAATTGTGAGTTGTCAAGTGGGTGGTGAGAATTGAACCCAGGTCCTCAAGATGAGCAGCTAGTGCTCTTAACTGCTGAGCCATCTCTCTAGTCCCAAGGTAATTTCTTTTTTTCTTTTTCTTTATTTTTATTTTTTACTTTATTTGCAAGTTACAACTCAATTGCAATCCCCTCCCTACTCCCCCCTCCAATCCCACCCTCAACCCCCCATCCTCTTCCCTTTTTTTTTCTTTTAAGTTTAAGGTATATCTTATTCCCCCTAACAGCTCCCCCTTTCAGTCCAACAAATGGCTCTTTCTCTTATAATAATACATACAATACAAAACAACAGAGGTAATTAGGCCACAGTTATGAGGGTTATATGGCTTAGCATACATTCCCAGTGTCCAGTCCATATGTATTTGGCACCTGACTTTAACATTCTACTATCTAACCATCTCCGTGAGTTTAAAGTTCGATATGTAACTCAACTTTCATACTAACTTGCATCACAATTTTAAAAACATCTTTTTAGATCCATAACACTCTCTTGATTCCTAAACAACTCAAAATTTAATTATGAGACTCTAGCTATCTATTCTTCAACCACCTCAGAGACCTGAGAGTGATAAATATATCTGATTATATAGGAAGTGCAGAGCCAAGGCAATTTCTTAATTGCTAAGAGACTGGGCCTGGGCTGTATATGAAAAATAGCTCAAGGGGGGTGCAATCAGCAGTGGTTGCTTTTCTGGAGTACCTAGGTTTGATTTCCAGCACCCACATGGTAGCTAACAACCATCTATAACTCCACTTCCAGGGGATTCAATGTCCTCTTCTTGTTCCTGTGGGCATAGGCATGCAGGCAAAGCACTCATACACATAATTCAAAAAGTATCAATCTTTAAAAGAAAGAAAAGTAATTTAGCAAGCCAGAAGAAGGAAGTCAGTAAGCAGTGTTTTTTTGCTTCAGTTCCTGCATCCAGGTTCCTGCCTTGAACTCCTGCCCTGCTTTCTCTTGATGCTGAACTGTAACCTTGTATGAGTCAGGGTTCACTAAAGGAACAGAGCTAGCAGAACTGAACTGATTGGCTCACAGGACATGGTCTGGCTTGTCCAAAAGTGGCTATCTCACACTGACATTCCAGAAGATGCTCAGTCCACGCAGCTGGCTGTATCGGCGATCTCAATCTGGGGCTGAGGAGTCGCAGAGAGCTGCTGGCCTCCAGTCCACAGTGGAAGCTGGAAGAAGTTGGCTATAACATTGGTGAAGGGATGATTCAGTCACAGGCTAGATAAACTTGTCATCAAGAGTGAGCACAAGCAAACAAGCAAAAAGCTTCCTTCTTCCATGTCCTTGTATCAGTCCCACCACCTGAAAGTACCATGTAGATTTCGGGTGGGTCCTTCCAGCTTCAAGTAATCTGATCAAGAATATCCTCACAGGAGTGCCTAGCAGCTTATTTGGACACAGTCAACAACCAAGATTATCCTCCACAAAACTCAAAGCTGAAATAAACCATTTTCTCTAAAAGTAGGGTTTGATCAGTTTTGTCACAGACACAAAAAGCAACCCTGGACAGGAACCTTTTAATTTGTCAGCATTTCAACCATTTCAATTCTTCTGACTCAGTGATTCAACAGCAGCTTTTGGAGGAGTCCCCTGCTTTGTCTTTTCGTTGGTTTGTTTGCTGGTTTCTACATGAAGGGTTTAAATATCTGTGGGGATGGATGATATCTATTCTACTTTCCTATGGATGAGCACTCATTCATTAAGTGGTCCTCAGCACCACTTTAAGAGAAAGCAAGCCTCTGTAACAGTGGCATACAAGAATGAATCTGGTAGAAAAACAGTAAGGGCCAATAAACACACCCACCACACCAAAGAGAGAGGGAAAAAAACATAGGAAAAGCATAAAGTTAAAAACTCATAAACGGGCCAGATGGTGGTGGCACATATCTTTAATCCCAGCACTCGGGAGGCAGAGGCAGGCAGATTTCTGTCAGTTTGAGGCCAGCCTGGTCTACAGAGAGAGAGTTCTGGGTCAGCTAGGGCTACAAAGAGAAACCATGTCTCGAAGGGAAAAAAATCCCATAAAAGGAAAGTAGAACAGATTAAAAGGCAAAAATGAGAAGGGAAGAAAGGGGGGGGGAGGAGTAGTGAAGAAACATTACTTAAGGAAATTAAGAATTAAAGAAAGCACTGATAAAGGAAAAGCAAGAGATAAAAACATCTAGTAACAGGCTAGAGAGACTGGTCAGTGGTGAAGAACACTTGCTGGCTTGCTGCCTTCTGGAAGACCCAAGTTCTGTCCCCAGCATGTACATTGCAGGCTCACAACAGCCTGTAACTCCACTCCAGGGGAACTGATGCCCTCTTCTGGACCCCACAGGCACTTACACACATGTGCATGCACACACAGAGACACATCCATTACAAAATTTAATAACAAAGTAAAATATGTAAATGAAATCAGATGAAAGAGGAATGGCAAAGATTAAAAAAAAAGATGAAAGCAATATTCAAAACTAACAGAGGTAAAAGAAAAATAGTAACTGGAGAAACTTCTTTCCAAGCCCTCTACTTTGGAATCTGTGAGGTCTGGAGTAAGGGCTAGAATCTGCTACAGTCTTTCCCTCTTCCAACTGTATAGGTTGGTGGTGTTGTGGACTTGAGATCTGGCTGCTCAAGCATACATCAGGGGACCTTAAACAAATACTTTATCACCGCACTGTATCTTTAGCTCCATAGTCAAGCAGCAGTCATTGCTGTTCTAGCAGAGTCTCACTTTCCCTAGTCTTCCCCTTTCTGGGGTTTGTGCATGCAGGGTGCAATGCAAATGCCCAAATAAAGGAATTTACTTCCAGTGTGCCAGAGAGGGAAGCACAAAACAGTTCTGCACTTGAGGTGGAGATGAGGGCATAGGGTTCTCTGCCTGACTGGCTCAGTGCTTTCAGATTCCATCCAACAATAAACCATCCAATGGGAGGAATCTGGACATTTGGTAGACCTGGGCTCAGAGCTCAGTGAACAGTCTGCTGACTCCTGACTCAGGGCTGTTATCACAGAGGGCAGAAACACAGAGCCAATGATGATAATAACATCATTATAGCCAGAGCCTCCTACTATCTTAACTTTGTTTATGTCTAATTCTTCCCCCATCTATAAGAACCTCTGGTTGGCCACTACCCAGACCTTGTTGCAGGGTGTCCTCAACTTCCCTGCCTTGTGATTGTTTCTTATTTCTAGGTCCCCAGAGTAGCTCAATCCAAACAAGTCTCAGTCCTCTGGAGATGGCTCCAGCTGTAGCACTCCATGATCTGAGAGCATGGTGATGACCGCCTTTTCCAATGCTAGCCTGCAACTAAAGTCAGGCGCACCATGTTCTCCATGTCTAGAACTTCCAGCCTCATATTACAGGTGTGCCTATACCTTCCAGAATGATTTTGTGGCCATGGACTGGACTTTCTGGCTGAGGTTGCAGTTAGAGATGGTTTCCTATCTTTCTCTGTACTTAGCTGTCTGGTCACCTGTTTCTTTATTCCTTCTGTCCACGGATTACCACCTCTCCTTTCTTAGCCTGATTTTTCTAATAGTGTTGCTTAGGGGAAAGTTCTAGAACATCATCTTATGCGAGATCTTGAGGCTTTATTGAATGCTGCTTTCCTGGGTTCCAAAAATTCTGATGGGTTCCAAGAGCTCAATTCCTCTTTGCTTGGTAGCAGAGACCAACCTTCCCGGAAACTGCCATGTAATTGCAGAATTTCTGCTGACATCATAAGCTGTTTCAGTAGACTCTGGCAGCAACCTGTAGACATTTATTCAGATCTAACTTCAGGCTGATTAATTCTAACGAGTCAGTATAGGAGTTCTTGTAGGTCACTAATGGATGACCATCAATTATTTTTCTTATTACTGTGATCAAAAATCTGAGAAAATGCAAATTGAGCGTTTATTTTGGCTTACAGTTCAAAGGGATGTGGTCCACCATTGTAGGGAATGCATGGAGCTTTTTTTTTTTTTAATAATTTATTTTTTATTTCTTCAAGTTACATCTCAATCACAATCCCCTCCCTACTCCCCCCTCCAGTCCCACCCTTCCCCCCTCCTCCCCCTCCCCCCCACCATCCTCTTCCCTTCTTTTTTTTTTGTTTTTTTTTAGTTTAAGGTATTTATTTTTCCCCCCAACAGCTCTCCCTTTCAGTCCAAATAATGGTTCTTTTTCTTATAACTATAAATACAATACAAAACAACAGAAATAAATAGGCCACGATTATAAGAGTTATATGGCTTAGCATACATTCCCAATGTCCAGTCCATATGTATTTGGCACCTGACTTTAACATTCTACTATCTAACCATCTCCATGAGTTTAAAGTTCTATATGCATGGAGCTTTTAAAGCCACTGGTCATAATCTGCAGTCAGAAAGACTGGACAGGATGTAGCACGATTCTCTAGGTTCATCACCAGTCACTTACTTTCTTCAGTGAGACTGCATCTCTTAAGGTTCCACAATCCTGGCTGGAGAGATGACTCACTCACTGGGTTCCTACTCACATATTGTTCTTGTAGAGGTCCCATGTCCAGTTCCCATGTCAGTTGGCTCACAACTGACTGCCCAGAACTCTAGCTCTAGGGGATCCAATACCTCTGGCTTCCAAGGGCTCCTGTACTGATATGCACATACTCCTCTCCCTATACACACAAATAATAATATTTTAAAAATCAGTTTCAAGGTTCCATAATCTACTAATGTAGTGACACTAGTTAGAGAACCATGAGCATGCTGGGGGCATGTCCTATTCAAACCACACTGATTTACAACTGAATCTTGTTATTTTCTTCACATTAAGATTATAGACAGGCTGAGGCTACACTACCTAGCAGACAAAGGACCAGTTGGCTTAGTAGAGTTTGAATTGTGCCTATCTGGGCAATCTTCTCCAAGCACTCCCACATTCAGAAACACAGGCCTGAGACTGGGCACCAGCCCAACCTACTCTCCATCAGATGCTCTGTAGAGCTGCCCAGTGACAGGACTGTACCCAGCCTTCATTTCTGCTTCTGCCTTTAACCATCTGTTCTTCTACATCTTCCACAAATGGCTTTAGAAAGGAAGGTGTGAAAAGATCCACATTTGCTTCTCTTAGCTAAAAGTTCCTTCTCTGCCAAGCAAATATACCTACCTCCCATATCCCCCCACCCTGCCCAGCCCTGTCATCTCTAGAGCCCAGAACAGTACCTGGCATAAAACCACCACTTTCTGTTCATTCAAAGCATGACAGAATATCCAAACTACTTACTTATTTGAGTGAGTACAAATAGTCTGTAAATTATCTTATTTGCTATCTTTAAAAATATACATATATTTACTTATTTACTTGCTTACATTTATTTGTGAATGATGTGTGGAGGTCAGAGGACAACATGCAGGAGTCTGTTTTCTCTTTCCACTGTGTGGTCATAGGAATGGACTGCATGTCATCAAGCTTGGCACTAAATGCCTTTACCTGCTTAGCCTTCAAAGCCCTTATTTGCTAATTCTCAATGTTTCTAAAGTGAATTTCTAGCTTTTCCTCACCATAGAAACCATTCCTATATATTAATCAAGCATGGTTCTGAAATATTTACAGATCCTAGTCTTCAGTTCTTGTTTCTACATAATTTGACTGTATGTGATTAGAGTCAAATTCATTTGTCCAAACTTCTCAGCTGTTTTTGTGGATGAGAAATTCTTTAATTTGCCAGCTTTGCATCAGTAGACTGCTAAAAGAAAGAATGTAACTTTGTTTTGTTATGTTTCGTTCACTGGCTTGATTGTAGACTTGATGGCCTGCTGACCAAATACACAGATCTTTCGGTAGGACCACAGCCATGTAGGATGACAGAAACAAGACTCTACACAGAAAACGAGATGTAAAAAAATATGTATACAAATGAGAACATAAGATGGTTAATTCCCAGTTGAGAAACACAGTAATGCAACAACAACAACAAAACAAAACACAAAATCCCGAACTGATGATATTGCCCTTGGGTTTTTTGTTTTGTTTTTCAAGACAGGGGTTCATTGTGCAACAGAGCCCTGGCTGTCTTGGACTCACTTTGTAGACCAGGCTGGCCTTGAACTCACAGAGAACTGCCTACCTATGCCTCCCAAGTGCTGGAACTGAAGGCATGTGCTACCATGTCTGGTCACCCTTGGGTATTTTTAAAAAACAGTTTAAGCTATGCAAAATAAGAACTTTCATTCTCTAGGTGGTGGTGCATGCCTTTAATCCAAGCACTCACAAGGCAGAGGCAGGCGGATCTCTGTGAGTTCAAGGCCAGCCTGGTCTACAAAGGGAGTTCCAGGATGGTCAGGGCTACACAGAGAAATGTTGTCTTGAAAAAAACAAAATGAACTTTCACTCAAGTATTTCATAGGGATTTCATACATGTAGGCACTATGCTAGGTACTGAGGTCATAATAGTGAATCAGACAGAAACATTATAGAACTTATGTTCTCAAGTGGAAGAAGAGACAGTATGAGAGTATGAGTTACTCATACACAATTTGAAAATACCCAGAACATTCATCAAAGCATTGAAGAATGTCTAGAATTCTAATGGACTACAGCTGGAAACAACCAAAAATACATCAGCTGATGGATTAATAAATTGTGGCATAGCCATTCAGTGGACTATTACTCAGGCATAAAAAAGAATGAAATATTGACCATGCTACTACATGGATGAATCTTGAAATAGTTATATTAAGAAGCCAGACATAGAGACTACATTTTTCTTATTCCATTGTAAGAAATATCCAGAAAGGCAAATCCTCAGCAGCAGAATGGATAGCAGTTGCCACCAGAGTTAAGTAGGGCGATAGGAAGTGACTGCTTAGTGCCTACAAGTTTCCTTTTGGTGTGTGATTAACTATTCAGGAACCAGATAGATATGGCTGTGCACTGTGAACATCAAACTAAAGTCACTAATGCTAAGCTTTGTTATGTATTTTACTACATTAAAAGATAGTTCCTGGCACATGATAACAACTGTAACCTCCTTCCCTAACTTCTCAAAATAGGAAGTTGCCTGGGTAACAAATAAAATCTTAATCACTGGGATGGTATATGGCCATTACAAGCATGAATCTGGTCTGTAAGTGCTAACAGAAAAATATCCAAGGCACGTATAATAAAGGAATAAACACGCAGTAAGCTTGGGCCACATAGTAAGATCCTATCTAAAAAAAGGGAATGTGCTTCTAATGTAGTTTAGTTGGCAGAGTACTTGCCTAGCATGCACAAGGTTCTGAGTCCAAACTCATCAACACATAAAAGAAACCAGGCATGGCAGCACATCACAGGCCAATAATCTCAGCACTCAGGAGGCAGATGCAGGATCTGTAATTCAAGGTCATGCTCAGCTATAGCAAGTTTGAGGCCAGCCTAGAGTACAAAATATCCTACCTAAAAAATAACTATGCCCTCCCATGAGAACTTAAGGTAGTACTAAGAAAATCCATCCACAAGTCTGAACTCTTAAAAAAATCATTTTATTGACCCTTTACCATACAAAATTTATTCAAATTACATCCATTTGAAGTGGTAAGATCACAGCTAGAACAGGTTACCCTGTAACAAATCTATTTACAAAATCCATCATAAAAGCTTTTTTTGTTTGTTTGTCTATTTTTACATTATATTACATTATTTATTTTTTAAACTAGCATACAACACAAAGCTAAACTGATTAGTAGTTTGCCTACTCCCAGGGTTGGGAGAAACACTTCCTTTTTACAAAAGCATGTACCCCATAGGAAAGACATCCCTACACCCTGCCAACTGCTACCCAACTTCCTCCGCAAGGCATCTTCCTTCAGATCCCTTCTCATACACACGACTTGTCATGCACACACTTGGATTCTTACTTCGTTTTTCCTGAAAGCTAAAGCTTTAAATACTGTGATTCTATTTACAGACAGAGCTACACGTACGACAAAACGGCAAACAAGAGTCACAGGCGCAACAACAGAAACAAAAAACAAAAACCAAGGCAACAGTCTTAAAAAATTACAAACCAGCTAGAAAATATTCTGGCAGTGTTTACAAATGAATTGCTATCTCTGTACAAAACTGGTAAATAATGGCAATGTGAGCGGACTGTATTGACTTAAATAAAACTGCTATGTACACAAACACACGCCTAACACTGTTTGACAGCTCATGTGTTACCCTTTATACAGTTTAATTCTCTGAGGCTCACGCCGTCATCATTTGCACACTTGTAACTTTCAGCCATTCCGCATGTGAGCTTTTAGTAGCAGCAACTCAATGGTACCAGGAAACCTGCATTCTCAGGACTTAAAGTAACAAAAATACTGTAGTACTCACCTACTTTGTGTGCCAGATGCTACGCAAAGAAAATGCATAAATGCAAACTGAATATAGTATGGATGTCTCACCTACGTATGCCAGTTAAACCCATTAACTGGAAAAGTCTTATTATGCATGAAAGAACTCTTGAAGACTTATTAGTATTCCTTTCATTTCTTAAAACAATAAATACGGTATTACAATACGAATAGTTTCAACAAGAAAAGTCAACCAAACACAACAACCTAGAGCCAGGTGAGTTCATTAGACTTTGGGGAAAGAAACCCAGCTCTATGCAGCTGGCAAAGAGAATTACCAAAGCCAGAAGCAGAGGCAGCTAACCAGATGAGATAAATATAGGACATGGGGGAAAGCTTGGCATAAATGGTTTCCCATACAGGAAAAAAACCCCACAGTGCATTTCCAGTAGGCACTTAACACGAAGCTCCCCCTCCCTCCTCCACCCCAGTGCTTCAGCTCGGACCACACGGATTATTCTGTACCAAGTCCAGAGTATGTGAGGGGAGGAGGCCGGGGCTGGAGGCTGAAGAAGAGAGAGGAAGATAGTCTGCACCTTTGATTTTTCTTCCCAAACATACACCACGCATACCCACACACAGAGTTTAAAGTGCCGGTGTCTTCTGTCTCCACCCCATCACCACCACTTTGCATATTGTGGAAATCTATCTAGAGTAAACTGGCCAGGGTTCTTGTGGTTTTAGTAAAAATGTTTTCACCAGGGATACTGTCAACTCGACCAAATGTGTATGAGTTGAGTGCCTACTACGTGCCTCCCGGTAGGCCAGGCACATAGAGTTTCAAACTGCTCAGCTGGAGGTTCATTTTCATGACTAACTCATTTCCGCAGCCCTTAGCATCCAAGGAATGGATTTGAGGTACTATGCCATATTCAACAAGAAGACAAGATGGCCATCACCACCTGCCAGTGGGAACGCTATTCTTGGAAGTAACTGGAAGGACCGTTGCTGACACAAAGCCTCCAGTTTGGGACACCATTCCTGAGGAGTATGGCATTCTATCACTGCATTTCTTATCTCCTGACCTCCCTTAAGCCAACTCACCCCCTCATAGTGGAAAGGGGGAGCCCCTTATCAGAGTGAGGAGCTCCTCATTCAACTTAAGGAAGAGTCCCTGACAGAACGCTACTCACACAGTGGGATGTCTTTCTCCCTAGGGCCTCTCCACCTGACCGCATCCTGAGAAGTGGTCTCCCTGAGTGTGGCAGTAGAGCCCTTTCCCCGGTCGCAGGGGCCCGGGAAGCCCAAGGATGGAGGGATCCATGCCTGCTGCTCCATGGGCAGCTGTATCATCTGGCCCGAGGGCCTCACTGTGGGCCACTCGAGTCAGTGAGCTCCAGAGCTGTTCTCGCTCCAAGCTCCCCTCCTGGGAAAGGAAGCAAGACAGAGGATGCTTCTTGCAGAGCTGGTGGGCCTTAGGTAACACAAGTTTAGATGCTTTGAACAGTAGAGGTTCTTTCCCTCTGCTAAAGAAATAGGAATTTGCAAAAATCGCTTTAAGGTAAACAATTCAATTGAAATGGGGATGGGTGCCATAGGGATGCTTCAATGGCGGCTAGAAAACTAAAAATTCTAAAACAACCCACAAGGAACTCCTAAGTTGCAAGTAATCAACCGGAAACTCACAAATACGCAGGATGGGGGAAGCGGAAGTGGGGTATGGAGACAGGGAAATCCACAACAGCTTCGAGCAGAACTCTGCTAGTCACTGTATCTGCAATGAGTACTTGCAAACAAGTTCTTCATCCAAAAGGCTTTGGAGGCTCTTGAACCCTCCTAGTGGGACACACGGCCCATAGCTTACACTGAATTATGAAAGTAATTTAAATATTCCTAAGAGCTGAAGAAATCCGTGTCATTCCTTTGCATGACTTCAAGCTTGCATTTGTGGCAGAATTCCATTCCATGTTAGCAGACTCACAAAGACATGCATTCTGCAGAGAAGGCACGGCTTGAAATGCTGTTAAGGGGGAGTGCTGTTTTGCAGTGGGCCAGGTGGCCAGACCCATCCAACAGCCCATCCATTAGGCACAGCAAGCCAGTCCGCAAGGAAAGGAGAGGAAGGAGGGGAGGGAAGGGCAGGTGAGAGACACCTGATTGCACATCTTCTCACTTGCTGACTCATCAGGAAGATTTTGGAGCCTGGGACCAGGCAGGGCTTTCCCAAGGGAGCCTGCAACTGTGCGTTTAGAAAAACAAAAAAATTAATAATTCATCAAAATGTCAGCTTTGTTCTGAAGTTTACTTCATGATACTCTTGGAGGAAGAAGGTAGGAAGGGACAACACTGCGATACACGTTCTGATTCCGTGATAAAAAAATATTGGTTTATAAGGACAGTTTGTACAAAGCCCAATCAACTACACATGAAGTCCTCCACGAGGGGCAGCTTCTCCAAATCATAGGCATCGAAGAGGTCACTGATGCCCTCTTCCTCCCCCAGGCTCAGCAGATAGTCCTCTTGGAGCAGGGGAGGCAGTAAGTTCACAAAAGGTCCTTCGAGGTTGGAAGGAATTTGGTCCTCAGTCTGCTGTAAAAGGTTGGCTGGGGAGGCCAGAGGAGAGAGGTTTGCTGTAGAAACCGGGCAGTCGCTATGTCCTGAGTTGTTAGAAGCCAAGTCTGAAAGGGGGAAGTTGGGGGAGGGGTGGGGAGAAGAGTCAAAGTTAGGAGAAAATTAAAAAACAAAAAAAAAACAAAACTACTTCTGGAAGCACGTGTATGCTGCTGGCCCTCAGCTCAATGAGGCTACCTGAGGACACAGATCACTGTTAGGCTACCAGGCATGAAGAACGACATCACTTTGCTTTGTCCTAGTCTATTTATGTTTAGACTTAAAAAAAGGACATTTTTTTGAGAAAAGTTTTATGTATCTTCATATCCAAGCTGAAACTTCCAAGAGCTTTGCTTTGGCGGTAGGAAGAGAGATGTGAGCCTCTTTCCTGCCATTTCTGGTCATATCCTCTCCTCAGCGCATTGGGAAGGAGGATGAGACAAGATTCTGACAAAGGCTTTTCCCCTTCAAGTTCTTTTCATTTCCATCCCGATGATCTCAGAAGCATCATTGGAGATGCATGGCTGCTAACCCAAGACTGACTATAGCCTCACTCCTCACTCCAGCCACTGTCTAGTGTGCCAATAGTTTTCTGCTTTCAAGACCACATGGGGTCTTCACTGCAGTGACTATTTTGACCAAGTTCATTATTCTAGTCTATAAATTAATGATAATGCCTCAGAAAACTATTCTGATAGCACAGAGCTTCTCTCCCCATACCCCCCCCCCCCCGCACAACCCAGAAGGCTTTCACAGGTGCAGGTCATCCCACGGTCAACTGGTAGATACCCAGGACCCAGCAGCAAGTTCAGAATGGACTTGGAGCCTCTTTTTCTGACTCCTACAGGGCAAGCTTGTCACCCTCTCACATGAGGTCTTTAACATTGTAAATGATGGAGTGCTAGTGTCGCCCATAACTCGAGGCCCAATTGCATCATGCACTGACCCTGTGAACTGGACCTGCCCAGCACTTTGGTTACTCTGGCCAGTGTGATGGGTTGTATGAACCTCCTATCAATAATGGCAGAATCTAGTGGACCCAAGCATTTTGGTAAGACGTAGCCATGTGGTCTCGAAAGAGGATCCTTCCAGGACACCATTGTGTGTAAACATTTCTTTTGTTTCTCAAAGACAATCGTGAAATAGTTACCTTTGGAAGTGGGCTTAGGGATATTCCCATTGTGGTCTTGGTTATTTGTTTTCATGGGTCTGTGTGTTTCTGTCTCTTCTGGACACAAGTAAACCTCAATGGGCCCTTGGGTACTTGCCAAATGTATTTGTAGGCTCTAGAAACACAAGAAAGAGGTCAACTCAAGTTCACTTAGAAATGAAAACCAAAGCACATCTCAGCTAAAACTGAACTGGAAGGGCACTGATCCTTCATTCCCAAGTCCACCAGTGGTGACATTCTAGAGCAGGGCCAGCGAACAACTGTAGCCTGAAAGTCAAATCCAAGTCAAGAGCCAGCTTTGTAAATAAAGTTTTATGGGGACAGTTTGTGGCCATACTCACACTGTATATTGCCTGTGGCTATTTTCATTTTACATAGTAATATGTAGCAGAGTTCATTACTTGAATAATCTAAACAGAAGCTACGTTGCTTACAAAAAAACCAAAGCCAACTGCTACCCAGAACTTGAAAAAACTTGTTGATTCTTGCCACAGAGAAATAATTTTTTTGGGGGGGAGGGTGTCCAGGTATTCTTTAGATATATTATTTTCCTGCAAATTATTTAAAGGTCTATTAAGCATTCCAAATAACATACTATTAAATTAATTCCCCATAGTAAGACTTTCTAATGTTAAACTCTAATAACCAACTTATATATAGTATTCTAAAGTGCCAGACGCACCAGTGACTAACAGAATAAAGCATATTGATTTATTTGCTTATTTTTGAGACAGGTTTGGCTGTCCTAGATCTCACTCTGTAGACCAGGCTGGACTTGAACACAGAAATCCACCTGCCTCCGCCTCTGCCTCCCAAGTGCTGGGATTAAAGGTGTGTGCCACCACTGCCCAGCATATATTGATTTTTAAAATATTTGTATTTACTTATTTTAAAATAATTTGACTGTAAGCCACCTGTTCTATGAGAGTACTTCAAAACTTTTTATTCATTTATTTTTATGTGTTTTTTTGCCTGCATGCATGTCTATGCATTAGCATGCGTGCTTGTTGGTGCTGAGAGGCCAGAAGAGGGCACTGGATCCTCTGGGAATGGAGTTATAGATGGTTGTGAGCCGCCATGTAGGTGCTGGGAACCACCCAGGAACTCTGGAGGAGCAGCCAGCGCTCTTAATCACCCAGCCATCTCTCCAGCCCAAGATTTATTTCAATTTTATTACTTTTATTTTTAAAAATTACTCTTATTTTATGTTTTTGTGTTTTTCCTGTAGGTATGTCTGTACACCATCTGCATGCCTGGTGCTTGATGAGGTATTACAGATGGTGGTGAGCTGCCACATGGGAATTGAACCAGGGTCCTCCACAGAGCAACAAGTGTTCTTAATCACTGAGCCATCTCTCCAGCCCAGTATTGAGGTATGTTTTCATTGTCTGTGTGTGACTGGTTGTGAGAGGTCCAGAGGGCGCTGCATCCTCTGAAGCTGGAGTTATAGGTCCTTATGAGCTGCTCTACATGGATGCTGGGAACTGAATTTGGGTCCTCTGGAACAGGAGCCAGTGCCTAACCACTGAACAATCCTCCTGTTGGCTCAGCACACTAATATTTAGAGACTTTCCTCATCTAGGTCATAACATTAAATTTTATAATTTACCTTGTAATTTTAGTATTTTAATATTTTAGATATTATCTCTTAATATTCTAGGTATTTTCTTTCCCCTATAATTCCTTTATCTTATAATTACAGCCTAGGCTGATTTCATCTAAGTACACCTGAACGCAATTACAAAAATGCCTGTCCTCCTTTCTTACAATATTCTTGTCTATTGATTACCCCAAGGTCCTGTTTAATTTCCTCAATGTAAACATGCTACAAATGATTAAAAAAAAAAAAAACTGAAGTTGCAGGTCTGCTTCTGAAACCCTGGGAGCTCTATTCATGGTGAGGACTGTCCATACACAAGATAATCAACATAAAATTTCTCAAGTGGTTCAAATTGATCGCAACCACAGGTAACAAATTGTGAAAAAGGAAAGTTTAAGAGAGATAGGGCATCAAAGACTGTGACCAGAATGCCCTTCTAAATCGAAACCAGACATTTTGGGCATTTACTAAACAGGGAACTGTCGAACATCTTTAAATTTTGGGTTAAGTGAAATAAATGGGAAAGAATTGTCAAGTGCTTGGGAGGGGCCAGACTTTAACCATGAGTCATTGATTCTTCAGTTCAGGTATTCTGGAAAGTTCTCCACAGATGGACCCTGTCATGGTCTCCTTACCTCTACTGAATCAGGCACTTCAAGTCTTGTTTCTGGAGGGGCTTTCACAACTATCACAGTTTGCTCTTTAAGGCCACTAATTTTTCGAATATCTTGATATGTAACATAAGCTAACGTAAGAAGTGTTAAGGAAATCTTCTATCTAGTTGCCACAGATATAGCTATCATGAAAAAATGACAAAACAAACACAGTAAAGTTATCCACTGACTCATGACTTAGAAGAATAGGTATGTCTTCCCTTTTGGATCATCAAGTAAATGGGTTCCCTCACGGCCCTTCTTTTCTGGTTGACATTCTCAAGGAAAAAAAAATCTATACTTTATCTTGCCAATCTTATGTACTGGTATTCCATGAACTCCAGTGAAGTACCCTGTCTATCAAACTGATTGACACATGGTCCAAATCGGCGGGGGGGGGGGGGTGGGAGAGGTAAGATTTACTAATGAAAAGTTCTTGAGCCAGCAGCTACTTCTACTTGCTATTAGCAAGTGTCAGCAGCCACCACCTGAATGAATAAATAGCAAATACATTGGTGGAAGAAAGGCATCTACTGCTCAGGCAGACGGCATGTTTACTCAAGTGCACCTGGGCTTGTGTGATTACATACTGCTGAGAGATCAGAGCATCATTATTTCTGTTAGAAAAATTACCCTTGTTATTATTAACACTAGAACATTTCAGGGTTCCCAAGGAGGTGAGCAGCTCCCAGGTGCTCAGCAACTCAATGAGTTAAGATACAGTGACTTAGCTAAAAAGAATAAATTAACATTTCACGACTCTCAGTAGTTATTTTCAAGTACCGAACAATCCTTTAAGTGTCCTGGAAGCCAAGCCTAAAAGGGTATCAGGAAAAAGCACGGCACTTACCGGATGACAAAAACACTAACATAAACTCAGCTGGAGGCAGATGCTCAGAAGCAGCAACAACAGGCTCAAGGCTTTCTTTTGATAAGAGGCATGGAGGAACACATTTAACATAACATTTGTTTTTAGTCATCTTAAAAAAATTACTTATTATGTCTGTGTGTCAGTGCATGCAAGTATGGTAGTCACCTACAGCTTTTAGGAGTCAGGTTCTCTCCTTCCACCATGGGTTCCACAGATCAGCAGGCCATTGTCAGCCAAAAGCTTGCACAGCGAGCACTTTTTACTCATTGAGAGCCGTGTTAGTAGACCTTTAGCTGGCTTAAGTTTCTTTAAAATGACTTACTTTGTTAAGTGTTTCACTACATACAGGTATGTGTACTGAATGTATCCCTGATGTCCGTGGAACTCTTACATTTATTTATTTTTGGTTTGTTTTTTGAAACAAGAGTGTTGCTTTGTAGCCTTGGCTAGCCTGGGACTTACTATGTTGACTGGGCTGGCCTCAAACTCCTTAAAGGTGTGTGCCATTAGTCAGCTTTTAACATATGAACAAATGAATGAACATACACCCATCCAGACAGGAGTATGTATGATGCTCTTGGAAGATTCTGGGCTTTAGGTCACCACTTAGCCTACCCAAGAGGCCAATGGGGGCCTTTTTGGAACACTGGATGGTTCTGTTTTTGTTTTGTTTTTTAATTTTCAGAATACTACATAAACTGATAACCAGGTTTTTAACCTTGATGCCTCTGTCAAAAAGCTATGTGACAAAAGCTTACTAAAATAAAACTCATCTACAATTTAATTACTCAACAAGCTGCAGGAAGCAGAATTTCAACACATCCATGAACAAACTGTACCAAACTGGGAACTGACTGGAGAACAGAGATAAATTTCATAAATACATTTTCTAATCTTAAAAACTTGAAAGTGCGTCCAAACTGGCTCTCTCAGAAATCTGTTTCTTGGGTTACTGATCCTCTTCAAGAAAACTGGCTTTGAAACAAAGGTCCCAGAAAAAGTCAATGGGAATGACAATATAAGCCACATGTTCAGGACAGCTGTCAATCATGTGTAACCGCATGGCTTATCCACAATAGAGTTCCAACTAAACTATTAATTTCTTTGTTTAAAAAATGCCATTATCAAGCCGGGCGGTGGTGGCGCACGCCTTTAATCCCAGCACTTGGGAGGCAGAGGCAGGCGGATCTTTGTAAGTTCGAGGCCAGCCTGGTCTACAAAGCGAGTCCAGGACAGCCAGAGATATTCAGAGAAACCTTGTCTCGAAAAACCAAAAAAAAAATGCCATTATCCATTTATTTAGTATTCGAATGAGTGGGTGTGTGTGCCATAGTGCATATGACAGTGTTAATTCTGAGGTCAGGAAAACTGTAGGAGTCAATTCTCTTGTTCAACCATGTGGTTTCTAGGGACCAAATTCAAGGTTTTCAAGCTTGGAGCCAAATACCTTCACCTACTGAGTCATTTATTCATTCATTTATTTATTTAGAGACAGAATCTCCTTGTGTTCACAAAGATCTGCCTCCTGAATGCTGGGATTGCTGGAGGGCACTACCACACCAGGCCTTTTATTCTTAGATTTTTATTTATTTAATTTTTTGAGACAAGGTAGACAGGACATACTCACTATTTAGTTTTAGCTGGCCTGGAACTCTACAAGCCTCTGACTCCTGAACGCTGGCATCAAAGGCACTTGCCACTACACCCTGCTTTTCCTTTTTTTTAAAAGACATGATCTCATATAGATCAGGCTGGCCTCAAACTCCCTACGCACTCACAGACAACCTTGAACTCTTGATCTTTCTGCCATGTTTGAGACAGGAGCTCGTGTATGCTAGACTTTAAACCTGCTATGGCTCCCAGGCTGGCTTTGAGCTCCTGATAATTGCCGTTATCTTTCAAATGCTGGCATCATAACTGTACACCACCATACCTGACTTTAAAAGTGTACTTTCTCCTTTGTTTTCTTCCTGAGATAGGGCTTTGCTATTGCAGCCAGGGTGGCTGTGAACTCAAGACTCAGTTTCCCTGCTGCCAGAATTACAAGCAGTACCACTACATCTAGCTACAGTTTACTTTTCTATACTTAACTGTAACCCAACCAGACAGATTCAACAGATTCCAATTGCTACAATGTCTGATGAAAAGAAAATAGAAGTCAAGAACCCTAACCTTGACAGCTACCATGCACCAAACATCTGGGAAGCCAAAGGCAAATCTGCTGAGTGTTGTCATTGATACTAATACCGACACCTTACAATGTCTTTTAATAGTGTGTTCTTACAATGTGAGTGTAACCCTATGTTCCAACCACACATGACTAAATCACCTGGTTATCAACACTGATAATGGTACTACATAGTCTAAAAGTACCTTATTAAAAACACTGTCCTTTGAGGCAAAGCTAAGTGGGGACATATGCACACACCCAACACTTGTTTGTATGACGCCAGAGTAACATCTATCTACATTGTGAATAAGTTAGACTTATTTAATTCAGTCAGCTCTGGACACAGTACAGAAGGCTCTAACCACCAGCAGCACAAAGGATATCTTTGATTCTCTGAATCCTCGGTTAACAGTTTGAGGTCCAGGGTGCAGCTTTGGATCAGCTCATCTAATTTCTTCTCTTCCTGACTGAGCTCGGTCACTTCTTTGGACAGGCCTTGACACTGGGCCAGCATGCCCCCATCCTCAGACAGACTGCAGCCCCTAGAAACCCAAACAGACATTCCTTACAGTGCTTTACAGGAGCTAAAGGGTGAGGGGAAAAAACAAAATCAATCCTTGGGGGTCAACAACCTTCCTCCCCACATCATGGTAGGTCATGTTATTTGTTAGCCAAATGTTAAGAGTAGAGCTTTATGAATACATTTGTATAAATATAGTCATGCACTTTTCATACACCATAGAAATTGGGTTAAAACGGCTATTTTCAGGGTCATTCTCTTAAAACAAAACAAAAAAGTCTATTTGTTCAGAAGTCTCAAATTTTTAGGGCAAAAAAGGCAGCCACCTGGTTCTCCACCATTACCTAATACATGAACCCTGGGGGCAAACGGGACAGGTGTGTTAGGCATCTGCAAGAACTAGGACCAGCAGTTAGTAAGTTTCTCCAAGGCACAGGTCAGAGTGAGTCTCTGAGCTTCGCACAATTAGAAATCACTCAATTTTTGTTTCAACACTGGGGATTGAACTCAGGGCTTTCTTTAATTCATGCCGGGCAAATGGTCTACTACTAAGTTACACCTTCAGCCCTTGAACTATTATTTAGGCACTTTTTTTTAAATTTATTCTGAGTGTATGGATACACCATGCCATGTTGGGAGGACAGAGGCCAAGGGATAACCCTGGTTCTATCCTTCTACCTTAATGTATGTTTCAGGGATTGAATTTAGGTTGTCAGGATTTTAAGGCAACCCTTTCACTGGCTTACCCTTAAATTACATTTTTTTTCAAAACATTCCCCCAAACAGTTTTGATCCTTTCAATATGAATTCATAGTTCAGTGCTATACTTATAAAATGCCTGGCTCTGTCCATGATTCACAAATAAAATTATTATGCAGAGAATCAGACACACTGGGGCACAGATCTCTGCAGAAGAAACCCAGATATTAAAGTCTTGCCTTCACAGTCAAAGAAACTGCATTAATCTATTAGAAGCAGGGATGTCTACTTCATGACTGTGCTCGTCCATATTCATCCACAGATGTCCAAAATACAGTTTCAGAGACATACGTGTGTATCTATAGATCACAGACTTAACTGTGACAGGTGACATTTTCCTTCCCAATTTACAACTGCAGAGGTCTATTGAATTCCAGATCTTCTTGATTTATGCTAATCTAATACAGGACCAACAGAATCTAAAGAGAAAGCCTCTGTGCTAAAAGATTATTTTTGGAGATGGGGTTTCCTATGCACTGCAGGATGACCTTGAACTTCTGATTGCTGCTGTTCAATACCACACTCAGTGTGGTGCCGGGGCTGGGATTGAACCCTGGGCTTCACGGCAAGCACTCTACTAACTGAACTCAATCCTTAGCCCTAACTTTCCACATAAAACTTTTTTTTGGGGGGGCGGGGAGAGAAAACTGGGAGGGAGGGAGGGAGAGGGAGAGGAAGTGGGAAGAAGTATGTGTCTGAATGTAGAATCTGAAGTGAGGAAACTGAGGCACTCAAAGGCCCCTGATGAGCTGGTGGTTGGTGCCTGGGGAGACAGTGGACTCCTACTCACATCCACTGGACGTTGTTCTTAGACTTCTTCTTAATGAGGTGGATGCCCTCCAGCACGTTGGTGATGTCGTAGATCCTCCTCTTCTGCACTTTGAGCACCTCCGCTGCCTTGTTCAGATCCAGGACCCCATCAGGCGACTGGCTCAGGAGCTGAATGAACTTCTTGGTGAGCAGACCGAGTGATGTATCATACCGCGTTTTTTCTGAGGGAGATTTTGGAGCTTAAAGAAAAACAAAAAACCGAACGGGTGGGGGATAGGGGGAAAGGTAAAGAAATGAAGGGTTTCTTCGCAGCTAAGCAAGCCCTCTTTCCCACGGCAGCCAGATCAGTATCTGAAGCAGAGCTGGTGTTGTTTGGGGTGAGTTACAGAAAGCTTTGAGGTTGCTCTATCAGGAAGAAAAGAGATAATAAAGCTTTCCTATGTCAGGTAATAACATTTCCTTGGACTCAGTGGTTTCTACTTTCCCTTACCCTGTTCTCTGTGTCTAATGAAATACCTCACACATAGGTGTTCAAAAATATCTGTTGAATGGACGAAAAGGTCCTGTAGCCTCCGGAAATTTCATTTAAGCCTAACCTAATGGAGCCAAGTCAGCACTTTGTTCAAGACAGGGTCTCAAACAGACTTGACCTCACCATCTTTCAGAAAAAGTTGTATTTTGATGAAGACTACCCACAAAGTTCAAGCTTCCCACTTCTCTTAAAGAAAATGTCATTTAGTATTAGTATTCCTCTGTTGGGGCTCAGGCTGAGGTTCTAATTTAGCTCGTACACATAGTCTGTTGATACATAGCAGAGAAACTATAGGAAAAGAAGAGCCAAGTCTAAATTAGCTTTTGTATTAAGTGCAGAAATAAAGGATTTGGCTGTCTACAATATATTCATTTCTCTCTCAAATAACATGATGACAGTATTGATAGAGGCAGAAATTAGCTGGGACATATTATGTACAACGACTTCTTTCTCTTTTTGTTCCTTCATGAGACACAAGACCAGGCTAGCCCTGAACTCACCATGCAGCTGCGGAAGACGATGAACTCACAATCCTTCACTTTCCGACTCCCAAGTGCTGGGATTACGAGTGTGTGCTACCTCACCCAGTTTACCTGGTGCTGGGGATTGAACCCAGGCCTCACCATGCTAGGCAAGCACTGACCCAGTTCCTAGCTACTGGGTATGATGAGCTAAACAATGAGGTTGGCAGAGGCTTATCACTTAATCCACCACAATTGTCTCCATCCTTCTTGCACTCTTAAGTAATGTCCATTAAGGGCAGGGAACATTAAATTCGACTAGTTCAAAATGCAAGTGCATTCAGGTACTGGAGTGACCATCGCCTTTTTTGCTAGGTGCCAGGAGAAATTGTATTTACTTTTTGGAGAGGCACAGGAAGAAATAAAGGAGAAAACATGCCAAAATTATTCACACCTTGGCACCCTTCCAGCCACAAGCTTTGCAAGTTGGGAGTCCCACACCAAGAAGCACAGGGAAACATGAAAGCATCCTTACTTTTTGGACTATCAGGACTCCGTAGTGCAGCTCTTCCTTTGCCCTTGGGAGTTTTTAGACCATCTGAGAGGTACTGATGGCCACTCTCACCCAGCTCCAGCCTTCGCTTCGCCTGTAATCAGAAGGTGAGATAGCTGTCACTGGTCCTATTTGTGCCCCCCTTCTCTCCCACTGTGACTTGTCATGCCCCATAGTTGGGGACTTACTTAGAAGGCCAACCTGTCATACAATCACCCTTCAAACAAAGTGACTCCTCAGCCTTGGCTTCATCATTTATTTACTGATTCAATATATGTGCTAGGTGCAGGGCTGGTTGCTAAGAACATCTCATGCACTATGGAACGTAAGTTAACATTTGTGGGTTATCTCTCAAACTGACCTGGTTGGACACTGTTCCTTGGGTTCCCCAGACACTGAGTGACTACTTATACCATAACACTTGTTGGTTACTTATCCATCTGTCATTTGCTTAAGACAGACAGTTCTCATTTATCTTTGTATCCTGGAGCTTGGCCAGAAGAGCCTCTGTAGGTACTCAAGCACTCTTTCTATTCATTCACCAAATGACCTGGAGGAACACAACTAGCTATGGGTTACAAATGGCCCTTCATCAGAAAAATAAACATTGCAAGCACACTGTCAGGAGCTACAACTTAAGGTTTTAAAAACTTTTATTTCACTTCACTTATCTGTCTAACATCTTCTATATACTGGGAATTGCACTCAGGAACCTCACTAAGCAAAATCAATTAAGAATATCTTCCTTCCCAGGGCACAGAGTCCAAGACAGAAGACTAAGTGTTTGAGAAGTACTTACTGTCCGAGTATAATGGCTGCTTAGAGTGAGGTGTCTCCAACTAGACAGCCAACAGGACAATGTGTACCAAGCTCCCTTTAGGGTAGCTTCTTCTAGTGAGATTTGTAACTTCTGCAGGTAACTTACCAGAGGATGGTGGCTATTAAAAGTTTCTGGCTAGCCTAGTCCACTGGCCACCAAGTTACCCCAGTCTAACACTCTACAAGTCTCAAATATACATTGGATTTCAAATATACAAAAACAAAACAAAATTAAAAAAAAAAAAAGGCAGCAAGTGAATTTTGTGTGTATGAAAGCCAGAGGATAACCTCAGGCATTGCTCTTGGGTGCTTGTTGCCCATCTTGTTTTAAGATAGATTTTCTTATTGGTCTCAAATTTGCACATTAGCCTATTCTAGCTGGTCAGTGAGCTCCACGAATCCACTGGTCTCCATCTTCCCAGTCCTGAGATGACATCACACCCAGGTCATTACAGATGTGACAAGCTCTTTACCAACCACACCATCTCTCCCAGGACAACTGCTCATTAATTTTGATACTGATTGTGTTAAAATGATCCTTTAGTTTTATAAATTACTGAGTATCATGCAGCTTGCATGTATGTACACGTTATCTTTCTATTGGACAGGGTTAAGCTAAGCATTCATCTAATGGCCCAAGAAGGACAATTCAGCAATTTGCTTTCCCGACTTTATGTGGACTCCCCGTTTTGTCCAATCCACATGTGTTGTGTACTTTTGGGTTGTCCTGGCCACTGTTCCCTCTCTACGAGAACCTGTCTTTCCCCCTTAGAGCCTGAATGCATTTGAACACACGTGGGTCTGGCAAACTGGTGTGCTGCCTCTTGGCCCACTCCCCACAGCGAACAGGCTACAGAGCACAAGGCCAAAGCTGAGGGAGAAAGGGACAACTCTTAAGGATTTTCCTGGAACTACAGAGCAAGAAGGCTTGAAAACAGGGATGGAGAAAAACTTGGCTCATGCACCAGGAACAATAGTTGGTTTTCTCCACACTTTCTTTTGTTGCTTTAGCCAGTAAAAATCTTTTTATTTAAAGCACTTTGGGTTGAAACATTGGAAATGTGTTATAAGAAGCAGTGAAGTCAGGATGGGCTGTGTGTGGTGCAATGGGAGCTGCAGGGTCCTGGTAGAATGCAGAATGGTAAGGGGTGTGTGTGTGTGTGTGTGTGTGTGTGTGTGTGTGTGTGTGTGTGTG
>CAJQZJ010013043.1:2654836-2704138 GCA_907164525.1 Lophiomys imhausi
CCCACCATGTCATGAATGAGAGGCCTGAAGTAGACTTGAATGAATGAAATGTTCCCTTTAAGTCCCCGGATTGAACAAACCTATAGTAACTGGACTCTTGTGGGCAAAGGCTAAGAATTTTGTTTTATGATAGGACTCCATTGTTTTACTGCTGAAAGTGGCATCCAATCATATATACTTAGTAAAACAAAAAGTCAGATTAAATAGCATAAGTGATCTCTGCCCCCACTTATGCTGATGAAAATCCTTTCTGTCTGCCATCATTTTTTGGTTTGTTCAGTGTGAGCATCTTGGGGAAAACTGTGATATGAAAATGTACTTGACCTTCATCCAGTGTCCGTACACACAACTCTAAAAACCTATAGATTTTTCTAGTAACCTGCTTTTGGTATACTAATGAGTAAGTGATGGCAGTTTCTAGAGGGCTGGGGATGTGACAGAATACTTGATCAAAAAAGAAACGGAGGAAAGGTTTATTTGAGCTCATGGTTTTAGGAATTTCAGTCCATCACAGAAAGGCATGGTGGAGTGTGTCATTGGGAGTATGGAGGACACTAGCATCACAGGAAGTGGGGAGGCTGAGTGGCCACGACTGGAGACAGGTGTCTCCTTCAGAGGAACGCCCTCTACCTAGGTCTCAGCTCTTAAAGGTTCCATAGACCCACAACAAACACCAACTAGATGGGAAACAGCATTTGAGAAATGAGCCTATGGGGGACTGTCAGTTTTCAACCATAATAGGAATTTACTCCCAACTCCAATCTTTTGACAGAGAAACGGGGCTAATGGTTGAGTTGGTTGTCAGTGGCCAATAATTAATTAAGCCAATCATGCCTATATACTGAAGCTTCTATTAATAACTTAAAAAGACTGAGTTCAGGAGTTTCTGAGAAAGGAAACATGGAGATTGGTAATCAAGAGGAGGTACATTAGGTCCACACCCCTCCTTCTCTGTATCTCACCCTACCTATCTCTTTCCTCTGGAATATCTATCATAATCAGCCAGTAAGGATAAAAAAAAAATGTTCATGGCAACTGATTCATAGCTGGTCAGTTGGAAGCACAGTTAAGATAACTTAGGGCTTGGGGCTGGCATCAGAAGTAGTATGTCTTGGGGTCTGAGTACTTCAGGTAAATGGAATCAGGGCTGATAGGACAAGCCAAGGTCTGACACAGACTTTAGGATAATTACAAAGTAACACATCAATGTTAACTACTCTGTATTTGATTGTGGTAGGTCATTTCATGATCATGCTCTATGGCAGTTGCTACTACCTTCTATTTGATACAGGAAAACTGAAGTTTAAAACACCTAGCAACATTCTCAAGAGCCCAGAGCTGGTATGCCTCATAGATGCTTATAACCACTTCATGAGAAGCTGGGGGGAAATTACCATATAAAACCTTTCAAAGAGTTATAATAAATCAATACCACCTATTTTAGTTTTTATTTATGTGTGTGTGTGTTTGTGTAGGTGCCCACGCAGGCCGGAAGAGGACATTGGATCTTCTGAAGCTGGAGTTACCACAGGCAGTTGAGAGCCACCTGATATGGGTGCTGGGAACTGAACTCCAGTCCTTTCCAAGAGGAACAAGAACTCAACCACTCAGCCATTTCTCCAGTGCCTTATTTATCCATTTATCTATTTGCATACATGTGTACACAAGTGTGTGTGCAGATGTCCTTGGAGGCTAGAAGAGGGCAGTGAAGCTCCTGGAGCTGGAGAGTTACTGGAGGTTGTAAGCCACGTGATGTGGGTGCTAGGCACCTCATTCCTCTGGTAGAGCAAAGACCCCTTACCCACTGGGCCATCTCTCTGGCCCCTTGATATTGCCTTTATAATAAACTTGAATATTATTTTATTCATTAAGAAAAGCCAAACCTCTTCTTTACATAATAAATGCACACAGCAGTTTAATCCTTACAAACAGGTATATGTGAAAAGCAAGATTTTCTCCCATTCTTGATCCCCAGTTCCCTTTCTCAAAAATTAGTAGTGGCTAAGTTACTTGGACAACAACCTTTCAGATGTTCTACATAAATAAATCTAGATATACACCATCATAGCATAACACTTTTAATTTTTTCTCTTTTCACAAATAATAGCAAAGTCTACACTATTTTATCCACAACATGTCTTGGAGTGTGATATATTTTATACACATCTTGGTAATGCACGTGGAGTGACTTTGCCTTTTCTTAGCTGCATAACACAGTAGTAATTAACAAACTGTTTTATTCAAGCAGATAGCTGTGACTGAGCATTCAACATTACTATATAATAATAATCTCTCCATAAATATCAACGACGACTCTGTGGAGTAGGGATTAGCACACTCTTTTCTGTACTTAGCTAATTAGAGAATGTCTGAACAGGTTGTATGCAACCTTGACTTTTTTGATGTTATGAGATGAGCGTCCTCTGCTCCCATAGTGACTTGTGGGCTGACACAGTATTTTATATGACAATACATGGTCAAGTTTTTGTTTTTTAAGACAGGATCTCACTATATAACCTGGAACTCACTGTGTAGTAAACCATATTGGCCTTAGAGATTTGCATGCTTCTGCCTCCTGAGTGTTGGTGGGATTAAAGGTGTGTTCTAATACGCCCAATATTTGAAGCTTAGTTTTTTTTTTTTTTTTTTTTTGGTTTTTTGGAAAAGGGTTTCTCTGTGTATCCTTAACTGTTCTGGACTCATTTTGTAGACCAGGCTGGCCTTGAATTCAAAGAGATTCAGCTGCCTCTGCCTCCCGAGTGTTGGGATTAAAGGCGTGTGCCACCACGCCCGGCAATTAGACAACTGTGAACTGCCACATGGGTGCTGGGATTTGAACCGGGTTCTTTGGAAGAACAGCCAGGGCTCTTAACCACTGAGCCATCTCTCCAGCACCGACGCTCAAGTCTTAAGTGGCGTAGAATCCCCAGAGCAAGGAGAAAGACAAGCCCATTACTACATTTGTTTGTTTACTTATACTGAATAAGAGAAGGGATCAATTCGCCAATTCCCTATCACAAAGCTTTAGGTTTGTCAACCTGCAGGGGATGCACATGTATCCATACATGTGTCTGTGACCTACTTGGCTGGCCTGTGACCACCACCTATCACACGGAAAGACTTCCATAAAAAACACTGTGGAGGCAGAGTTGTACAAAGAGATATACAATCACATGGGGCAGAGGAGAGTAGAGAACTACAGTACTTGAACAATATAATTCCCCATGTATGCACAGGGGAGAGAAGCGGGGAAAGGAGATGAGGGCAAGCTAAGCGAGGATCCTATTTGTAGGATTTCACTTGCAATCCTAGCACCCAGGAGGCGGAAGTAGGAGGGTAATGAGTATGAAGCTAGCCTGGAGGACATACAGAGAGCCTATCATTAAAAATGAAAAACAAGATCTGTGTCAAATGGTAATGGTGGTTATTTCTGTGAAGTAAAATGAAATGAGCCAATGACTTCGTGTTCATTTTTGTAACATTTTATTGTATTTTTAAAAGGGCCACATCCATATACTAAACTAATATCATTCAGATCAACTATTCCACAGTATAACCCAAACAGGTATTTCTTTTCTTGCATCTGTGTATTAAACATAGCAGTTGAGGCATGATGGCACAGCAGAGGCTGGAGAGCTCAGTGAGTTTGAGACCAGCCTGATCTACACAGTGAGTTCTAAGGCAGCCAGGGCCTCTTAATGAGATGCCGTCTCCAAACAAACAGCAGTTCCGCAGTTCCTCAAATATTTGTATTTCCCCAGTTGTGTCTACCATAAATGACCACATCTTGGAGGTGGCACAATGGGTCCCTGCTACCAAAGAGGACACAAGCAAACAAAAGAAGTACACCAGAAACCCTACAGCAACTGAGACCTAAGAGAGAGGTTCAGAACAGCATCCTGTTTGAGCTTGCATGTGAGGAGCATATATTTTCTGGACCTAAAGTACTCCAGAAAAGAGGAAGTGGTAAATGAACAGCTGACTAGAGACTCTCAGACCAATTTCTCCACCATCATTTCTTACTTGAATTACAATTACTACCCAAGCTCAGCTGTTTTCCTTGACTTCTAAACTTCACTATAATGTTTACATATGCATTCACGTGGGAATCCAATTCTATATTTATAAATATTTCTAAAGGAAAAGCCACCTTGAGCCAACATGCAATGCTTAGAAGCCATTTCGTCATGTGCTAATATCTGCCTTCCTTCCTACACACTAAAAAAACTTACTATTTTTTAAATTAGGCTATAATGTGTATGTTTGTTTGTGTGATAGTATATGTACCTGAGTGCTGGTACCCTCAGACAGCAGAGGGGCCAGATGTCCCAGGAGCTGGAGTTACAGGTGGTTGTAAGCATTGGTGCCAAGAAACAAACTCAGGCCCTCTGGTAAGAGCACACTATGCATTCTTTTTTTTTTTTTTAAGATTTTTAATGTTTATTTAACTATATTTTGTGTTGTGTTTTGACCACATGTATGTCTGTGTGAGGATGTCACATGCCCTGAAACAGGAGTTACAGTCAGGTATGAGCTGCCATGTGGGTGCTGGGATTTGAACCTGGGTCCTCTGGAAGAGCAGTCAGTGCTCTTAACCGCTGAGCCATCTCTCCAGCCCACACTATGCATTCTTAACCATTGGGCCATCTCTTTCTGAGCCCTACACATTATTTTTTAATTATATGTTTATGGGTGTTTTGCTTGTATGTATGTCTATGTCCTGTGCACATGCAGTACACACAGGTCAGAAGAGGGTGGGGGATCCCCTGGAGCTAGAGTGACAAGAAGTTGTGAGCCTCCATTTGGGTGCTAGGCATCAAACCCAGGTCTCCCCAAAAGAGTACCACTTGTTCTTAACTGTTAAGCCATTTCTCCAGCCCTGCTACATTGTTAACAATTTAAGGTAATTTAAACATAAACAGACCTCCCAAAGTCTAGCATCTCAGAGCATTTACACTGCCTGCCTTCCCAGGAGAATCAATGCCACCATTGCTGTTGGTGTCCCTATGCAATATGCTTATGCGGCCAATTCTTGACATAGGTCACTTTTGTTATTCTGTGCGATCTTCAATGGTGCCATACTCACCGCTCATCCCCTTCCCCCTATAAACTAACTATACTCTTGGATAAACAACCATTTATGTACATCATGATTATGGAAATTTTGTTCACTTCAAAGTCAAATATAATACAGAGCTTGTATTTTCTTTTAGTTAACTATGGCTGGGGGAGTCCTCTTTGGTGGTTTAGCCTCTCTCCTATAAACTTACCCATGTTCCTGAAAGTTAAGTCCAGGTCAACTGAGTGGCTCACAAGTTACCCTTGGGTGGAACCATTTCTTTGATCTGTCAGTACCCTCTCTTGAGGTGAGTGGATGTTTCCAACTAGCCAGGAAAAGCTCCCACAACACTGGTATGTCCTGTTCTTTCTCACCTTCACTATACCCTCCACTTCCCAAACTCTCCATCACTCTTCCTTCTGCTTACATCTCCCAACCTGCTGTCTAGACCCTGGGCTGTTTCCCAATCCCCAACATGGCTATTGTTCTGCAATCTTCCTCCCGTGTCTATAGTGCTAAAGCCTCAGGTAGACTGACCCCACATAGGTCCGCATAACTAAACTTTCGAAGCCACAAAAACAAAAACAAAAAACAAACAAAAAAACCCAATAAATGTTAACCCAGAATTAAACATGTGAAATGATCCAAGGTGCCTGGCAGTGCTCGTGTGTGTGGCATCAGACAACTGTCCTGGGGCCTTGGTCCTTAACACACAACACGTGGTCTGCACCGCATACGCCATCACTGCAGAAAACATCAAGTAACACTGTGTGAAGAGTGCAGATCTGATATTATTGTAGGTTACAAATTACTGTGTTTCCACTATATACACAAAGCTTTCTGCTGACAGAAACACTGTGGTTTAATTATGGAAAACAAAGACTTTTCAGTATTTTCCTACGATCGTTCCTCATCATATAAGAATCAAATTAGTGTATGGGAGTGCAGTTTTAGAATGCTTGATTTAAAAACCAAAAACCACTGCTTGAGTTGTTGACTTCAGTTTCATTAAAACTTGGGAATAAGACAGGATTTCCAATCATTTCTGAAACAGCCCAAAACATATTTCTGCCATTTAGTTATGCAATCATGAAGTAGTGTTCTCGATATTGAAGAGTATAAAGCAAAAATATCAACTGTGAAAAAGGTTGGATATACTCTAGTGTCTGTGGTGTTCTGCCAAGATTTAACTCTCTAAGTCCCCCATCCCACAACTTCCAACACTGGGGATTGAACCCAGAGCCCAAGCAGGCCAGACAAGTGTTCGTTCTACCACTGAGTTATATTTTTCCCAGCCTAAGATTTCACTGTTCATTTTAAAATAAAAAGTACATGTTTTATTAGTATGCAAATTTGTCTTTGTCCTTAGTAAGTGGTAAAATTCTATGTATACAAAAAAAGGTTTGAAAACTTTTTGAATAACTATCATTAAATGTTTAGTTTGTATGCATAATATATATATATATGTATAAAATCATGTACCTAGGGTCATATAAAAATTTCTTGGTCAAAAGGAGCTACAAGTAGGAAAAACTTAAGCCCTCAAGGGCAAAGTACAGATCCAACTTGGACTTGAACCCTAGGAAATATCAGATGCTGATCATAATTATGGTGGTGGTACCTGTAGCAGGAGGAAGTACACAGTACCATGGTGATGTCGAGAGAGGCCCAGGAGGCTGGCCTCAGAGGACTGCTCTGCCCTCCTGTGGGTTTCACACCTTGCTATAGCTCTAGCTGTCAAGGTTTCCTTGCTCCCACCTGTCCCCTAAATTTGTTTTTCATCTTCCCAACCACCCTGTGAGTTATCCAATATCCTTTCAATAAATTCCTCTTTTATTTCAATAAACCGGAATTGTTTCTGCTTACAACTAAGTCAGCACCCTTGTCGAATTATTAATCTATTGCCTTCCTGGAACACATCCACCAGTGTATGGGATATTAAACTGCATTTCTTACGGGGATAAAACCATGCATTTAACCCTGGTACTTGATAGCTGGGCTAGGGAAAGAATTCAAAGCTGAACATCAGTGGTCCTCAAAGCACCAAAGACTTGTTTTCACATACAGCATCAATGTTAACAAACCTACAGCTAATCTGAGCCTCATTCTTTTGGATTTTGCTACTATTTAATTTTAAACCTAAAGGGAGGAAAGAAAAGGCTTATTTGTACACATATTGCTGTTTTGTCTGCATGTGTGTATGAGCACCACATGCATGCCTGGTGTCCTTGGAGGTCAGAAGAGGAAACAAATCCTCTAGAACTGTAGTTACAGATGCCTGTAAGCTGCAGCACGGGTGCTGGGAACCCAGGTCCTCCGCAAGAGCAGCAAAGGCTCTTAACTGCCGAGCAGTCTCTCGGTGGTCCTATCTTTATTGTATGTATGGCGGTGGGAACTGAGCTCAGGCCTGCATGCAGTCTCAGAGAGAGCTCTGCTACTGAGCTACATCTTCAGGTGTCCTTGGAGCCTTCTAGACTTATTGTAAAGGGTCCCAATATGTACCTAACACGCACTTCTTTCCTCACTCACCAAAGAGCACATGAGTCCCCTTGGCCTCTAAGTACAGAGATATTAAAATTCTCAGCCACAACCTCCGTGCTTCTGTCCAATCTGCCAGGAGGTCCTATTTTTTTTTTTTTTGCTTGATTCTAAAACTATTTACTCTTCCCCATTTCTTGGTTATTTTGTTGTTCTTATTTGTGCTGCATCACCTTTAGCTTCTGCATTCCCACCTTGATTAATTAGCCTTTTTAAAAATTATAATTTATGGTGTGTTTGTGTATATGCGTAGGCACACATGTGGAAGTCAGAAGACAATTTGGAAGAATCAGTTCTCTCCTCCTACCATGTGGGACATGGTATCAAATGAAGGTCATTGGGCTTATTGGCTAGTGTCCTTTCCCACTGAGCCATCTCTCCATCCCCATTTACTTAATTTCTGTGTGTGTGCATGCCGGTGTATACGTATGTGCAGAGGTACCTGAACGGGTCAGATCCCCAGAAAGTGGAGTTCCAACGGGCTGTGAGCCACCCTATATGGGTGATGAAAAACAAACCCAGCTCTCTGCAAGAACAACAGCACGTTTAACCACTCAACCATTTCCCCAACCCCATAATTAGATTTTTAATTTTTAGGGGCATTTGTTTATCTTTCTCGAACTTATTTCTGTGGTATCTTTTTTTGTTGTTTTATGAATAAATTATTTGATGGCTGGTGACATTAATACTTAAAAAAAAAAAATTGAAGCATTCTGAACCTAGTCATCTGCACTGAAGCCCCACTGACTCTTGGCTTTATCATAGTGAGACTTGTGAGCCTTTCCAGGGCTCTTTGCCCAGTTTCTTCCTCTGATCTACTTGATTGTCAATGGTATCCATTCCTGGAATTTCAGAAATCTACTGAATTATCTTTTCCAACAAGACATTCTCTCATTAGTTATTAATGTATTTGGGGAGGCAGACCTAGATATATACACATCCAAGGCTGCCCTCAAACTCATAACCACCTTCTGAGGGCAGCAATTATGGGCGTGTGCCTGGCAGGTTTATTATCTTTTCCAAGGAAGGGAGATAACAGGTATGACGGTCGGTCGGTCAGTCTTCCTGAAGCAGCAGTGATCCTCTGTGTTTAAGTCACAGCTGGGCCTGGCGGCACAAGCTTCTAAGCCCAACAGGGGAAGAAGACACAGACGCAGGAGGCCAGCTGCAAGTTTCAGGTCAGACCTGTTTCCGCCAGAGTTCTAGATCAGCTGGGGCCAGAGAGAGGCATAAATAACTTAATAAAAATAATTCCCATTCATCGGTAAGTCTGCACCAGACAGGCTTGTTAGCTGATGAGCTCACATAACTGTGACCATTCCTCTTGCAAGCTCTAGTATCTTCCTCAAGTCTTAGTACAGGATTTTGGTCTTAAAAGTCAAAAATTACAAGGCACAATTGTCCTGGCTGTTTTGTTTTGTTTTTTTGGGTCAACCCAACACAAACTAAAGTCATGGGAGAAGAGGGAATCTCAACTGACAAAATGTCTCTATAAGATCTGGTGGTAGGCAAGCCTGTAGGGTATTCTCTTATTTAGTGATTTTCTAGGGATGGGTGGGGGACTGTGCTAGTCACCCCTAAACTGGTGGTCCTGAGTTCTATAAGAAAGCACACTGAGCAAGTCAGGAGAACCAAGCCAGTGAACAGCACCCCCCCATGGCCTCTGCATAAGTTCCCGCCTCCAGGTTCCTGCCCTGACTTCCTTCGATGATGAACAGTAAGGCGGAAAGGTTATAAGCAAAATAAACTCTTCCCTCCCCGCCCTGCTTTTAGTTATTGTGTTTACCACAATAATAACCCTAACTAAGACATGGGTCATAAGCCTGTAATCCCAGCCCTGAGGCAGGAGGATTTTGAGGTCAAGGCCAACCTGGGCTACATGAGAACTTGTCTTAAAAACAAACAACAGGGTCCCAGCAGATAAGCATGCTTGTTGCTCTTGCAGAAAACCAGGGTTCAGTCCCCAGCACCAGTATGTCAGTTTGTGTGACTCCCGTTCTAGAGGATCTGACGTCATTTTCTGACCTCTCATGCATGCAAGTGGTACACATATGTACACTCAAGCACATACACATGCTCATAAATAAACGTTAAAAACAACAATCAAACCATGGCAAAACCAGGTTAATTCTGTATCTATACCAACTGGAATAGAAGATGAGGAGATGGCCCAGATGAATAAACCAACTAAATCTAATGTAATTTCCATGAACTAGGCCAGATGGACAATATTTATAATAATTTGTTGCCATAAGTAACCTGTGTCTGTGAGTCCAGTGGTCTTCCTGACACACAAACACTGAAGAGTCTATGTTCTGCTCCAAGTCTAAACAAGGTAAGGCTTTTTCTGGACACAGGAGAGAACTGCACAACTAAAGTAACTTAAGAAGGGTTTTAAAAGCACTCTGATTTGTGATGTGTGATATTAATCTTAAATATGTAAATACTGTCCATACAAGGGAATAAGTATTCTTTGGACATCCAAATTCCTACTTTAACGTTTGACTAAAACATGTAAAATATATTCTGTGGCGAGTGGTGATGAACTTTAGGCTAGCCCTGCTATGCAGACGTCCCACAGAAAGAGTTTTGGAATCTTCTACTTGAGTGTAGTTTAGTTTACTCTACTTTTCCTTCTGAGTCCTAACTTTTGGCCTTGTGATTTTTATATCTTGCTTCAACACCACTGAAATAAAACAGGAGTTCAAAGCATTTTCTGTAAAGGGCAAACGGGTATGTTAGGCTCTGGCGTAGACACAGGGAGGATATCAAAGAATGGGCTGCGTTGTGTCCCCATAAAACCTTATTTATAAAAGTGGCAAGAGGCCATATTTGGACCACAGTCAGTTCCAGGACTCTGGGGATAACCTCCTTTTTAAACTTTTGTGTGTGTGTAGAATGTATGTGTTCATTTTGCATGACTGCCACCATGAGTGTCATACAGTATGCATGGAGGTCAAGGCCCTTGTGTTGAGACAGGGTCTCTTGTTATTTACCAGGCTAGCTGGTTCCCTGTAGATTCTGTCTCTTCCTCTCATTTTGCCTTAGAAATGTTGGGTTACAGATATGCATGCATGATTATGCCTGGCTTTATATGGGTTCTGGAGATTTGAACTCAGGTCCCCACATTTGTGGGGCAAGCCTTTTATCCAGTGATCCATCTCCCAAATGTGTAACATTTTTTTGTTGTTTTTGAGATAGGGCCTTGCTATGTAGCTCTGGCTAGCCTGTAACTCATTATGTGGACTAAATCCACTGAGATCTGCCTGCCTTAGCCTCTTGAATGCTGTGATTAAAGTGCGCACCACCACACCTAGCAGTAATTTGTCTTTATTAATGGACGCTGTATTGCTCATCCAATCATCTTTTTGGGTAATGGGCTACCATCACATCCATGCTTTACTTAGTCTTTTATCCGAGGACTAAAAATGTATACTGAAAAGTGATGCTGAGCTATTCATCTCAATCATGGGACATAATCCCACAGCTAGAAAACAATGAAAAAATGCATTTTCATGTCTTCAGTCATTCATAGCTATGAACATAGTTTATAGGCATATGAAAAAATCATGAAGTTTTTTACTCGGGAGCTGACAGATCTATCTTAGGGAGCAGCTGAGGCTGGAGGATAATCAAGAGTATGAGTTTGAGGGCAATTGGGATATATGGTGAATATACAGTGAAACTTTCAACAGTAAGGAAGGCAAGCAAAGGATGGGAACCTCAACTGGTCTTGCATTGTACCACAGATATCCAAGACTTAGAGAAAGAATGGGTGGCTCTACTCACTCTACCTTGTACCACAGATATCCAAGACTTAGAGAAAGAATGGGTGGCTCTACTCACTCTACCTTCATTCCATGTAAACTAAAGCCCTCAATTTCTTCATTTGGAGGTTGGAAATTTCCAGATTGCAGTGGAGAAAAGAGCAGCGCAGGTGGATCTGGTACTGCTCTTGAGCTGAGATGGAGTTGAAGGAGGGTGAAGGGTGCCAAAGCAGCCAGAACTTGGACAGAGTACCAACAGGTATAGGGGACAGGGAGAAAGTGAGTGAGAGCACCCAACCCCACTGGAGATCCGTAGAAAGCCCCTCTTGTGGATAGAATGGAGCAGAGTTGAGCACAGAGAACATACAAGAAAACTCAAGGATGTAAATAAACCCAAATCCCAAAGAAATAAAAAAAACATGCTTAGTGGTGAGAACTCCTGTGGGGCCAGAAACTCTGTTCCTACCAGGCAGTCTAGTAACAGCTCATAAGTCATGGGTAAAGAGTAGAGAACTGAAGTCACTATTTGTCACCTCATTCAGGAGGAAAAGTAGTCCTCCAATAAATATTGGTCTGCTCATACCTAACAAAGCAAGACCTTGAAGATGAAATTAGTGGCTGTATCTTGGAACAAGATGCAAGAATATTTACAGAAATTAAAAAAAAAGTCCACTACCCAACAATGACTAGTATCCAGTCAAAAATTAGTAGGTTCCTAAGAAGGTCTAGCTGGGAGTGGTGGTGCACTCCTACAATGCCAGAACTTGGGATAGGAGGCAGGAGAGACAGGTCAAAGCAGAGTTGAAGGTCAGTCTGAGATACAAGAGACCTGTCCTCTAAACCAACCAACTAATTTCCAACACTAACCAGCTAATCATCCACCTGCTATCCATCCATCCACCCACCCATCTATCTATCCAAAATCCTATCAAGACACAGAGATAGACTGATTGTGGAAAGTTGCTTGCTGTCAAGCCTGATGACCTGAGCTGATCATAGAACTTACGAAGTAGCAGGAGGACAGAACCAACTTCTTTAAGTTGTCTTCCAACTTCCATGTGCATGCTGTAATGAGTGTACACATATACACAATAAATAAGTAGATATTAAAAAAATTAAAGACATAGTACAGTCACATTGCTTAAAACTGGTGATAGAGAAAATGCAAATTTTTTAAAGAGAAAAAGAACAAAAATGATAGGGCAGTTCTCATTTATAACAATGTACCTAGAGGGCAGAACAACAGCTTCTGAAGTATTGAAAGATACTGGAAAAAGTGACTTTCATACCTAGCAAAAATATCCTTCACAATTCAAAGAGAAGACTTTCTTAGAGGTAAAAGCTAAAAGAAGGCTGGAGCTATATAGCCTAGTGGTAGAGTTTGACCAAATTCCTGGTTTTGATCTCCAAAGGTGCCTGCAAAAAGAATTCTTCAGCAGTGAATCCAAAATAGAAGAAATATTAAAGCCCTTCAAGGAAGAGATGATGCCAAGTGGAAACTTGCACAGGTAGGAAGAGCATTAGCCATGTGACCAGATGAGTACACATACAGACAGAAAAAAATTTCCACATCATGTCTAGATCAATTAAAGCTCTTCAAGTACATTCTGCAAGCGGAAGAAATGGCTCCTCTGGCAGGTTTATCACACTTACTGCTCCTGTAGAGTACCGAGGTTGATTTCCCAGCAACCCCAAGGTGGCTCACAACCATTTATAATTCCAGTTTCAGGGGATCCAACACCCTCTCTTCTGACCTCCTCAGCCACCAGGAGCACATGAGGTACACATACATATACACAAGCAAAACATTCATACACATAAAATGAAATTTAAAATAAATAATTTGAAATCAGATAAAACCTGCGACTTCCTTCCTCTTGATGTTCATTTCTCTGAATTGCCTTCCAGCTATATTACTAAAGAACAAGTAACTGTGGAAGATCTTGCAGAGCCCCAACCTCATATGCTGCCCACTCCACTCAATAAGGTAAACACAGAATTAGGCAACTTTTATTTTATTTTATTTTTTTGAGACAGGTTCTCACTATATAGTCACATTACTTAATAATGTGCCTCAGCATCCCAAGTGCTAGCATTAAAGGATGTTGGGGCTAATAACAATTGCTTCTGATAGGCTGATTTCAGTGCTGGGATCTGGTTACTGCCCCTTCTGAGGCATTCTCTTGATTGGTTAATAAAAGTCGCTGAGAGCCAATTAGCTGGGCAGAAAGTATAGGAAGGCAGGACATCCTGAGATTAGAATAGGAACCCTGCGTTTTACATAGAGGATTTCCTCTTTCCACCAGGAGACACAGAAGAGAGACGTGTTTGAGAACGCTGGAAGGTAATCATAGGCACATGGCAGTTTGGGATTAGATGATCTGGGTTAACTTAGAGTAGCTAATTGAGACTCTGCCCACCTAAGGGTTAAGCATTGAAACATTAAAAGGTCTTGGTGAATTTAATTACTGGGGAAAGGACCTTGGCTGCTTATAGGCCCTCAGGTCCAAGCAATCCAGGGCCACAAATCTCCTGCCAAGCTGCTGGTAATTCTACCGGCCTAATATAACAACTTACATTAGTTAACAGAGTTTAGGTTACAGGTGGTGTAGGCCACCCTTGGTCTTAGGACTCTTTCCCCAGGACAAATCAGGCAACCGGTTAAGGCAGGCCAGGCCGCCCTAATCTTACAGTTTATACTTACTAATAACTACAATTGATAATAAAATTGCAGTTTCAAAAGGTGTACACTACACCGGGCTGAATGACTTTTGAAGAGATTAAATCATCTTCAAGGCCCCAGAGAGGGGCCTATGATGGAAGGTCCTTCAGAACAGTGCACTCAAGTTTCCCTGTTATTCCTGGGGAAGCACTGGGGAAGCATCTCTGGGTTACACAGAACATCAAAAACATCCTATCCACATGCAACAACCTACAGTTTAGCTCCCCTGTCAGGACAGTTTCAGCAACAGGTCTACTCACTTTGGAGCCACCCCACTGTGTAAAGGACAGAACAGAATCCATGGGAAGTCAGTTAAGTTACACTAAGACACCCATCACCTAAGCTTACAGCTCCCCTCTGTTTCCAGCCCATATCTCTTGCCACTTTTTTTCCTAGTATGTTTTCAAGATCCTTTTATGTGTACCTGAAACATGAGCATGGTTTCTAAGATCAAAATGGGCCTTTCCTGTAAGCAAAATAAAAGGAAAGGGATCTCCAGGCACTACAGGGAGCCCCACCAGTCGATTCTCCACATTAAGGGAAGTACTGTAGTCTGAGGAACAGCCTAGCTGGCCAAGAGGCCAGTGTTGACTATCCATGCTTACGCACTTCGGTTGAGGGGACCCATGTGAGGGTCCCCAAAGCACAACACTGCTCCTCCACTCTCATTCTGCACTTAGTTTTATGACGCTGCTGTCTGAGCAAGGCTTTAACTCCCTGTTACAACTAATGTGGGCAACTGTTTTGAGAAACTGGTTGGGAATTCTCTCACTTACCCACGAAAGGTGAAGAACAAGGCCCCTGTTAGCTTTTTTCTACTCTATAAGGAGTCATTATCTTTGAGGTCCAGAAGAAAAATCAAACAGAAAGGCCTCTGGTAGGGACTCTTAATGAATACACATGGAACCATGCTCATTTTTCAGATGCATATATAAAAGGATCTTGAAAACATAGTAGGAAGTAAGAGATGTGGGCTGGAAAGGAGGATAACTGTAGCTCTGAAAATATACAAACCTGATAATTCTGAAGTCACTGAACAGAGAGAAACAAAAATGTTCTTCATTAAAATGAGCTTGAAAAAAAAATGTTAGCACATTGTAAGGATAATGCACGAATAACTTGACTAGTGATAAAATCAATAACAGACCACAGTTACCAAAGACCTTGCTTTTACTCAGTAGCTCCATCATCACAGGGAAAGCAACAATGTATTTGAGCAGGAATTTAGCTGACACAGAGTATGAAGTGCATGGGCCAAGGTGTCAAGTACAGCCAGGTGTCCACTTTGAGGTTCTGTTTCCTTTGAGTTTATTTTCCAATCCATTTACCTTTTAACTACTTCTAGGTTATGTATCTTATAACAACTCTAAGCATAAGATGCTATTTCATAGGTATCTACTAGTTAGGAGGCCAAACAGAGAACTAAGAAAATACTATAGTTCAAAGCTTCCATTTTGACATTTACATATTGGTTTATTTTGTGTGCATGTGCACACATCATGGCGTGCCTATGTAGATCAGAGGCCATCCTGCAGGGATCAGTCCTCTCCTTCTATCTTGTGGGTTCTAGGGGATCAAACCAGGTGTCAGGCTTGTCTTTCTTTGCCCACTGAACAATCTCATTAGCTCATTCATGGGGTCACATTACTAAATGGGGGGGCAGTGAAAATCTGGCACTTTCAAGGGTCTCTTAACATGCAGCGAGCAAAAGCAAACTAAAATTTAAAGACGAAGTGAACTGAGGTGTTTTTGACAGTGCTCAGAAGTTGTGGTTGCTTGGGGGGGGGACATTTATTTATTTATTGTTTGTGTGTGTATTAGTGAAGGTCAGAGGACAACCTGTAGGATTCCATACTCTTTCTACCATGTGGGTTCTGGAGACTGACATCAGGTCATCAGGCATAAGGATAGGCACCTTTACCAGCTAAGCCATCTTCCCGGCCCCAGGCTTGATTCTGAACACACAGCCCACACTCTGTACTGTGCAAGCTATCACAGGATGGACACAAGCGGACCCTGCCTGTAACCCCTTGGCTCAGATTTGAGATTATGTGTTATGAAATGCAATTCTTTTAAAAACTGACCACACAAAGCTGTGTGTGCCTATAGAAACATGGTAGTTTAATTATGGAAAGCAAAGACTTACTATTTCCCTAACATCATTCCCTGTAAGTTTCATCTGAATATCCATGTAAATACTAAAGTAGTGTATCTTTGAATTGTACTGTATTACACAAACATTCATCTTGATAATATGCAAGTTTGCTTTCATCTTTACTACATGGAAATTTGTATGTATACCAAGGAATTGTTTAAAGCATACTTTATAATCAACATGGAAAGGCTTAGGAAGCCCAATGCTGATTCATGATAAGTCTGGGAATGGGAAAAGAGTCTCTCTCTAGATTACATTATTTCCAGATTAATTCAAGGAGACGGGGGAGAAACCATTCATCTCGGAAGGCTATCTGCATCACACCCTCCCACTACCTCTCATCGTCCACTGCATAGCTGGGAAAGCTCACCTGTGGCCAACCTACTTCCCAGATCTCAGATGGATTGCTTTTCTTGATGAGTGACCCCAAGTGAACTCCACAGCACCCCAGGAACACATGTGGACATTCCTATCAGCAGGGTTGGCTTTTTTGCAATGTTGGCATTATAAATGCAAAATAACCACTCAGTTAAAAAGCAATATATCCATATAAACAAAACCTCAGGATTTCTACAAATTAATCAAAACCTTATGGGTGTTGAGAAATATTATTTACACATCTAAACCACACAATTCCGCAAAGCCTGATAGTTTTGAGACATCCGGTTTGATCCTGTAGTGACTGTGATCTATTTTTCCTACTAGTGAACTAACACTAACCTCTCCCACTCCAATCTATTTCTATTCACACCATTCATTGCCCACTAAAATACCTGCAGGGAGGCTGTCATTTCATACAAAACAAGGAGGAAAAAAAAGGACTACTTGACTCAATTCACAGTTTAGGAGCACGCTCTTTTTGTTATTGTCCTCGGCCATTTACAAAGGTGTATAACCTTTGAAACAAAAACTCCTTTGTTAAAAAGACATGACTTCTCTTGCATCGGCATACAGCTGTTTTTGCAAATCAGCAAAATATAACTTCTTATTTAACCTGAGATCCTGGATAACAGGCAAGAAGCCTTAGCCAAGCTGTGGATCCAGTAGGTCTAAGTTTCACTTGTAGAAAGTGAAAAGGAGCAAATGCCCTGGAATGCTTTCAGTGCCTGCAGCCTCACACAAGTGAGGTTCCATCCAGGTATGTGAGCAAGCCAGCCAGAGGTGGACACCGGGTGTCTTGTCAGGTGCTTTCCACCTTACTGTCCAAGAAAGGGTTCCTCACTGTACATTCACTAGACTGCTTAGGCTGTGTAGGGAGATGCTCAGCTTCCCAGGCTACATGTCCTAAGTGCTGGGATTAGAGGCGCACAGTGAGGTTGGGGACCCATGACCCATGGTCAGTGCTTTACTCACTGAGCCATCTCCCCAGCCTCAGGAGCGCCCGTCCCTTGGCCAACACTAAATTTGTCTAACTTTAACAGATTATAAAGAACCAAAAAAGAAACCATTCTAGAATCCTAAATGAAGCAGAAGCTCCACTGACTTCTTTGCTTTGTGACTTGTGTGGAACTCCAACTCTAGCACCCTGTACCCCAGGATGACCATATTACTGGTCCCTGCTGCATCAGCCCATGAGTGCTTTCCCTAGCCCTAGGGTTTGGGTCTAGAGATGCCTGCTGTTGTAAAGAGGACGAGAGAATTTCTTCTGTTCCCAATCCATTAACACACTTTGTATGACCATACATAGCATTCCTGTCCATGCCACTGGGCCACCGTTGCCCCAGAGCCAGTTTCAACTCCCTTTATGATGAGCAGTTGAGTGCTTAATCCAAATCTTCCTTTCCTTCTGGCAAACTATGAAAGAGTCTGCACAGGGAAAATTATGCAGGAGAGCCAATAAATAAGACGATGGATTTCCTAAGAAGGATTCTCAACTGTTGCTATGGACAAGGGAACAGTTAACATCAGGGCAAACATCAGGAAAAGTTCTAGAAAGGACCATTGCTCTCAAAGATAGCACAATCCTGAAGAGGTCAAAGTCTCCAGAAGGGGTTTGAATCAATTTGCTAATGCTGTCAAAACAGAGCCAAATAGGAAACTCCAGCCCTGACCTCCCTGGCACATGTGGCCTCTGGCATTTTATCACCTTTGCTTGCAGCCAGCAAAATCAATGAGCAAGACCATTACAAAGAAATACAGAAGGAAACAAACACACACTGAGTTCTTCTCAGATGGGAAAGCCGTCCCAGAAGTTAAGTTCCATGCAAGCCGCTATGTAAATGGCCAATTTCTTGTTCTGACTGTACACACCCTAAGAACCCCTTTCTTTTAAAAAATGTCTCACATTTATTTGTTTGTCTATTTATGGTGTGTGTATTCACATGTGCATGCATATACCATGCTGTCCATCTAGAGGTCAGAAGACAATCCATAGGAGCTTCCACCATGTGGTCCTGAGAGTCAAACTCACTTGCTCAGCCATCTTGCCAGGCCAAGATCTCTCTCTCTTTTTGCATGTGATCTTTGGTCTCCGTTATAAGGAACAACATGACTTTAAAATAAAAAGGTTCAGTTCTCAAACTCTGCACACACAAAGGGACTGACTGGGGAACTTTTGAATATCAATTCCCAGGACTGACTCTTGAGACATGAACTTATTTACACAGATGTGGGTGGGGTAGTAGTAAGATCTCTCAAAGGTATTTAGGGGATTCTGTCCTGCAGAGCTGCCCTAGTTTGAACAGTGGGCTCAGTGAGGTTCAGAAATTACTGCTGTGTAGGCGAGCTCTGCCTCCCTTGGCCCACGGCCACCACAGGTAAATATGTATTCCATTCTGGTGTCAAATTATTTTTAAAAGCAGAGGGACAGAGGGATGAGGAGGAACAATGCTGCTTTTGTTGGGGGTAAACAAGTTTTCAGTGCCACAAAACTTCCTACCATATTCTGGAAACCTGTTCTTCTGGTTTTTAATTACAGGAGGACATTGGGAAGCACCGGCCCAGTCAGCAGGATTTTGGATGCAGTGACTCGGTGAGCTCTGGAAAATTCCTAAGAAATTCCCCAATCTATGCACACCAGGGTCAAATAACAAATATCATCATTTCTAAGTCCTTACACTGCTACATGCCAAGAAGGGCCAATCCCACCCACCCAGATGGCAATATCGCAAGACTGTGATCCGCTATTACAAAATTAAATACAACTTATAAGAAGCCACAGGACTCAAAATGGAGCATGTTCAGATTCCCCCGGAGGGCTTGCTAAGAGTCAGGTTCTTGGGGCTCTGATTCTACAATGGGTCTACAAGTAACAAGATGTCTGACCTCTAAACAGAATGAAAACCTGCCATCTCTGCTTCCATTCTGCCGGCTGCTTTTACGTTTGCTGAAAGCACAGAGATTAGCCATAGGCCTTAATCTTTTCTGTTCAGTCACCATGAGTTCCAGAAGAGCTACTCCCCAAAGAACACCCTAACCCTCCCACCCAGATGATGGCAGCAATCAGAATCAATTACTTGATAGGAATCTACTACGGGGATGACAGCAAGGAACAGATCAACAACTATCAGATCACCTGCAAGATGGGAGCTAAGATGATGGGCAGGACCATTCCTTAACCAAGACTGAATGACTCTGTATATGTTTTGCCCTCTATTAGACCAATCCTAATGCCAGGACCTTGAAGATGGATTTGGGGGTCAGGGAGGAGAGTAATAGGTCACTGTAACCCTTATCTGTTCCCCTTCCCAGCATAGCCTCCCAAACAAATGTCCAGTCTGCTTTTTCCCATTATACATCTCTTTAATTGACAAAGCCTCACTGGAGCAGAGCTTTGTTATTGTTGTTGTTGTTGGAGACAGCTGTCTCATGCAGCCCAAGATGATCCTGAACTTGTTTTGTAGCAAGGATGACTTTGAACTCCCTCATAGTGTGGACTTTTCATTTAAAAATCTTTATAATTGAGGCATGGGCCATGAGCAGGGCATCCTTTTCAGAGTATTGGAACACACATCAAATGGATCATATATTTAAACACAGAAGCAGGGATACCACAGAAGTTCTGCATGAAATGAAAAATCAACTCTTCTATGTGTGAGGGGACAGTGGCAGAGGCTCTCTGTGATTCATAATTTAGAAGCTGAAAAGGAAAGAATAAATGTGTTCCATAAAAAGTAACTTCTGGCCAGGCAGTGATTGAGTACACCTGTAATCCCAACATGTGGGAGGTAGAGGCAGTGGATCACTGAGTTCAAGGTGAGCCTTGTCTACAGATCAAGTTCCAAGGCAGACAGGGATACACAGAGAAACCCTGTCTGAAAACAAAACAAAAACTGAAAACAATAGCAAAGTAACTTCTAGGGTCCAGCAAGATGGCTTGGCTGGCTTGCTGTTCCAGCATGTAGACCTGAGTTTTGATCTCCAATACCCTTGTAAAAGCTGGACATGGCATCCAGCATCTGTAAACCAGCACTAGGGAGGCAGAGACAGGTAGGTGGATCCAGGCCTCAACGAGAATGTGTACCTGTGTATGTATCACATGAATACATATAACTTCTGTATCAGGTAAAGAAAAAACCCTCAAAGATAAAGGAAGTGATCAACTAGGGATAATTCTTGGAGGTCATATCAGAATTACAGCCAATCTTCCTAGTTTATAAAGACCTCTCACATATCAAAGAGGGGGGAAAAAGCAACTGAAGAAAAGCAAATCAGACTCAGGGCATGCAGTGTGAGGGAGAGTGAGAAGAGAAACACAAATGGCCTTTTAATGAAATGATGCTCAACCTCTTGCAATTTTTAGCGATGCAAATTTAAACCATATGGATACCATACATTTTTTTTTCTATGAGAATGACAAGAATCCACAATGTACAATATACCTACTCTGCTGGTGAAGCTACCCTAAGCTACCATTAGTGCAAAATAAATCAGTTCTTATAAGGGAACTCAAGCTGGGCCCATAGTGCAGGTCTGTAATCCTAGCTACCAGGGAGGGCGAGACAGGAGGATTAAAAATTCAAAGACCACTTGGGCTACACAGTGAGTTCAATGGCAGCGTTGGCAACTTAGTCTCAAGGTAAAAGTAAAAAATGAGGGTTGGGCATGCAGTTCACTGGTAGAGCACTTGCCCATTATGGGCAAGACTCACTATTCATTTGATAAATCAAAATAAATAACAATAAGTAAGCACCTAGGGACGTCAACACCATTAGACCTAGGAACATACATACACACTTGCCCAAAGTTCCCTGCATTCAAATCTGCACATGCAGGAAGTGATGCTCATTTATGGGCCTGCAAAACTCAGTGCTGTTCCGGGTGCAAGCACGTGTTAAACGTCTACTTGCCATCTGTTCTAAGATGACAGTGCAACAAACAAATCAGAGGGCTGGCAAGACAGTAGATGGTTCTGTGGGTAATGGCATGAGGTCAATCCTGTGGACATCCATGGCACAAAGAAAGGAGTGAGTCTTGCAAGTTGTTCTTTGATCTCCATAATGTACACCATGACTTGTGCACACATACATACCCTTTCACACAGGCTCTCTCTCTCTCTCTCACACACACACATACACACACACACACACACAAAATAAAACCTAAAAATAGATCTTAAAAAAAAAATGATTGCTGCATACACCCTTAATCCCAGCACTCTTGAGGCAGAGGCAGAGGCAGGCCGATCTCTGAGTTCGCAGCCAGCCTGAGCTACAAAGAGAGTTCTAGACAGTCAGCAATACACAGCAAAACCCTGTTTCAAAAAAACAAACCAAAAATCTTTGACTCTCATAAACAGTGGAAGAATTTATGAACATTTAATAGCATTTGTTGGCCTGTTAAAGGCATTAGAGAATGGTTGCAATGGGAACAGACTGGGCAGCAAGAGTGTCAGAGTGTAACTTCCCATGGATGTTCCTGTATAACAACCACTGCAAAGCACCCAACTACATTACAATGGGAACAGCTGGGGTACTGCTCAACTGACAAAACGTTTACTGTGCAAGTTCTAGGTGCAGAGTATGATCTCAGGACCCACATTAAAAATGCCAGAAATGCGCCGGGCGGTGGTGGCGCACGCCTTTAATCCCAGCACTTGGGAGGCAGAGGCAGGCGGATCTTTGTGAGTTCGAGGCCAGCCTGGTCTACAAAGTGAGTCCAGGACAGCCAGAGATATTCAGAGAAACCCTGTCTCGAAAAACCAAAAAAAAAAAATGCCAGAAATGCAAGGTGTGTATTGGGGAGGCAGAGGCAGACAGTTTTCTGACTTCCCGGCTAGCCAGGGTGACATGGTGAGAGACCTTATCTCAAAACAAATCCCCAAAACAAGTTAACAACAACAATATCACAGAGAGAGAGAGAGAGAGAGAGAGAGAGAGAGCTAAGAACATGATGACTTTCTCTTGTAATCCGCGCACAGCCAAGTGGTCATGTGGATCACTGGAGCTCAATGGCCAGCCAACCCAGCTTAACAGGTGACCTCTAGGCAATGTAGAAACCCTATCTAAAAACACAAGGTGATGCCTCCCAAGGAAGGACACCAGAGGCTGACTTCTGGCCTACATACACATGCACATACACACGCAAAGAGAAAATTTCAGTACACACAGGAATGTCATTTCTTTTTTTTTTTTTTTCGAGACAGGGTTTCTCTGAATATCTCTGGCTGTCCTGGACTCGCTTTGTAGACCAGGCTGGCCTCGAACTCACAAAGATCCGCCTGCCTCTGCCTCCCAAGTGCTGGGATTAAAGGCGTGCGCCACCACCGCCCGGCTAGGAATGTCATTTCTTACATGTATGTTTTCAGCACAGCCCAAAGTTAAAAACAAAACCAAACCAAAAACTTGGTAAATAGGAACTAAGTGACCAAGGTAAGCCAAAGGTACTGACCTCAGAGATGGCAGGACTCCGGTGGCAAAGTCCACCAGGCAGACATGGGCTTTTCAGAGACGCACCACTAGAGTAGAACTCCGAAGATGAAAGCAGCCAGGCTTTTAGCTTCAGGGGATCATTTGATTTCTATAAACACTCCTTCCAGTTAAGACAATGAATTTGTATCTCTTTAGAGCCCATGTTTGTCAGCGAGCTATGACGTCTACATAGGCGGCATCTTACTACGAGGCATCCCCCAGCTTTGTTTTAATAAATGAACAATCAACAGGAACACCTAATTAAAGACTTCAAGTACAAAACTCCCAGGGTCAGACAGGAAAATCTGAGCTGCCCTCCCCCATCTCTCAATAGTGCCATTTAACTAATTCAAGTGAAGGTGACACTGTATAAAGGTCACAGCATCTCCATGTCTGTCTGGAGACAGGCTGGCTTTCAGTCTCTACGTTCTTGTTGTTGTCATGCTGTGGATCAAACCTAAGGCCCTGTGCTTGCTAGGCCAAGTGCTCCACCACTGAGCTACATCCATCCCCAGCCCTATAAATAAATGTATTCCTTTCTTCCTTGTGATCATTTTTTCTGCAGCCTTCCAATTACTGAAGTTTCAGATATGAACTCCTATGCCCTGCTTCATACCTTTTTAAAAGTTCTCTTATAAAATATAAAATAAGAAGTATCTCTGGTCAGGCTGCTGTTGCACGGATGGTTTTTGAATTTGCCCAGGATACGGCAAAGCACCAGGGTTACATCTCCCAAGCTGTCAGTCCTGCAAGAGGGGCAAAGTCTGCAATCCTCCATTGACTCCCAGCACTAGGGAAGCAGCAGGAGGGTGCTCAAGGCACCATGGCTGCTTGCACAAGCTCGCACTCCTTGAAGAGTGTATTCTTCTAGGCTGTGCGCTGGGAGCACTTGAGATACTCAAAGCAACAAGGAGCCCATTAGGTACCAGCTTTCACTATCCACTCCTCGGCTTCTCACATCATCACCTACAATGCAGAAAAGAACGAGGCCAACCAAGGAAAAATCCTTTCCACGTTAAACCAGGAAGAGCAGAAAGTCCCACAGGGCAGAGGGAAGCTGGTCCTTGCTGTGGCCCTCGAACACTGTGTTCCTTCCCTCACTCTGACCCTCATTTGCTCAACACCAAAGGCAGTTGTGATCCCTAAAATTTGGATTCCAAGGCTACTTAATTCTGACGGTTTACTCTGGTCACTTAAAACTCCCATCTACTACCAAGAATGAAACACAAGGATAGTGAGTCGGCTCAGCCGTTAGGGGCACTGATTGCTCTTCCAAGCTTCAATTCCTAGCACCCACAGGGTTGCTCAGGACTGCCTGTAACTCCAGCTCCAGAGGAATCTGATGCCATTTTCTGACCTCTTCACGTATTATGCATACATATAAGTAACTCACAACTACCCGTATCTCCAGCTCCAGGTCTGATATTCTATTCTGACCTCCAAGGACATCCACAAGGGTGAGAGTACATGTGCACACAATACATATAGAGATACACACATATACACAAATAGTAAAATAAAATTTTAAAAAAGTATAGCAGTGACGATTTACAATGAATGAACATGTTTGTAACCAGGCAAACCCTCCTCCCCCGACAACATCACTTCACAGGCTATTCTCTTAGATGTTGAATTCCTAATTGTACAGCAATGCCTGAAGAAGACAGCAGTGCATTTTCTCATTCATCATGGACTTTATCCTTGGAGGCTTCATCAGTACAGGTCACTGTCATTGCAGGGAAGAGAAACTCCAGGAGCTTGCTGAGTAGGCTGAACTAACTGCCAAGACCTGCTCAAGTAGAGTTCCCAAGTCCTAGGCAGGGAACTAGGTTGCTTGGGGGTTACGACTACATTCCTGTACCAAGGGGCAAGGGAGAGTTGTCTAATAAAAGGCAAGACTTACCTGTTTTTTTCTCTCATGTTTGTGCATGCATGCACGGCCACCGGCGCACACACACACACCTCTAATAACACAGTATTGCTTAACCCTTTTGTCCTTTGGGCAAGAAACTTCACAAGAGAAAGGGAACCCTTCCCCCACATCTGTCACCTGCTATGGAGCACCTGGCCCTGGCTGGGGACTCTCTGACTCTCCCTATGACATTAAACAGGACAATGTGGAAATTCCTCAATCTTTAGCCTCTGAAGATCTACTTATGTTCCCCAACAAGACATATGCCGATATGCTAATCTAACATCTCACATCCTGATAGTAACAAGGAAGACAACTCACAGAAGGTCCACCTCTTACTCTAAGGTGACTGTGTACCACTACAAAAAACGGTGACATTTTACAAACCGGCTGTTGGTAAACACGGATTTGATTTTGCTTTGAACTTCTCAGGTTCCCTTTCAGTGCTAAGCTGCCTATCCTGAATACACAATCCAAAATAATATATAAAAAGTAGTCACAAACCTCATTCTAGTTCCTAGTCCAGCATGTGGCAGTAATGACTCCAACCTTGAGTGTCAACTGTGGCGCTTCACACACCTCCCGTAAATATCAACATTTCAATGCCTTCAAGAGCAAACCCATAAACCTTTGCTGAAGTAACTCCATGAAAACAAGCATGGTTACTAATATGGGCCTTCTGCTTTAAGTCAGACTCCTAAGGAAACCCAATTAATTCATCCTCTTCAAGTCACAGCTGGCAAAACTTTCTGCTACATAGGAAACTGCAAAATGGGGTAGCTTCCATGGTGTAACAGAGAGGACCCTGGACTCTGAAAGTTGCAAAGTAGAGACCTGAACCCCAGAAAACTGAATCTGTAATGACCATTATACCCAAGTCTTTCTAATACCAATTAGTAATGATCATGCTATGCTACCTCCAAGAGAGAAGACAAACTGTGATTCTATGAAACCAGGACTACAAGATGTACTACATTTTATCATCAAATGCAAAGGGAGAGCAAGGATGGAATTCAAATGCACAAATGAAAAAGAATGCATGTCTTAGAAATGGGGAAAATGGAGCCGGAGAGATAGCTCAGAGGATAAAAAGCTTGCTGCAGAGGACTCACACCAGGCAGCTAACACCTGTCTGAAACCAGCATCAAGTGATTTAACATTCTCTTCTGGCCTTTCACACCTAGACACACACGCGCACGCGCGTGCGCGCGACAACATACACAGAGAAATAAAAATTATTTTTATTTTTTAAAAAGGAGAAAGTAGGGCTGGAGAGATGGCTCAACGATTAAGAGCACTGACTGTTCTTCCAAAGGACCAGGGTTCAAATACCAGCACCCACATGGCAGCTCACAGCTGTCTAATTGCCAGGTGTGGTAATGCATGCCTTTAATCCCAGAACTTGGAGGCAGAGGCAGGTGGATCTCTGAGTTCAAGGCTAGCTTGAAGGATACACAGAGAAACCCTGTCTTAAAAAAAAACAAACAGGAGGATGTAGGCATTTGAACAGTCAACCAAGGACAGAAGACATCCAAGGGAAAATCTAGGCGTCTATACTCAACACATGCATTTGTTTTATTAGTCCCACAGACAACACAATATTAACTATAGTATAACATTACACTGCATTAGATACTACAAATAACCCAGAATGGTCAAGACTATGAGAGGGCATATACATACTATTTTTTACAAGAGTTTTATATCAAAAACTTGAGAACCTGTGAATTTTAGTATTCCAGGGGGAGGCTTCCTAGAATCAATTGACTATAGGTAATGATAGATGGTTAGTGTTCTCAAAGCCTTCCAATCCTGGGAAGGAAGACAAGGCAAACACTATCTCTTCAAGGATGACAGGTTGGGTCACCAAGAAGTCTTATCTGAAAGAAGTAAGTCACTGTGATCTGATCCCCCCCCCGCCCCCACTCTTTACCCTAATAAAGAAGAACCTGAGACCCAGATGACTAAGATTTGTCAAAGGGCCCTAGGAATACCAAGGTCAATACAGGTCAGTTTCTAAAATCTACTGTGTTTGAGCTGGGCCTGGGGTTAAACAGAACAAATCTGTGTAGCTCTAGAGGCCTACATCTCAATGCTACCACACCCGTCCATGACTCAGAGGGACTTCCCCAAAGGCCCTTGGATTAAACTGTAACTTTTCCAAAGACTTAGTAACAAAGTCTTGCACCAAACAATTAAGAAAATATGTTTTCTCCTCTGCTGCTGTAGTTGACATAACATTTAATTTCCAGGGACCCTGCTTGCTTGTAAATGGGCATGCAAGCAAGCTGTGCAAAACCGCGAGGCTGGGTGGGCTTTCTGCACTGTCTTCTGTGCACAGCTGTATAAGGAAGAGTACATACAAGTGGAACAGCAAAGCACACCGCTATGTGACAGCTAAGGCTTTTGAAGGTGTACTATGGATCACAATGGGTACTAGATATTCTTTTCAGGAGGAATGAGCTAAGAACCAAACACACCATTCATCGGTCTCAAGTGTCAACTCTGTCGCTGCACAGAAATGCTATTCTTGAGGACTTGAATCAAGCTTACTCTATAACTTGTTAGCTGACCCCAGTGAGGACAGGATTACCGTGAGTTTAAAGCGGGGCTAGGTCACATACTGAGTGAGTGCAGACCAGTCTGGGCCAGAGAGAGAACCAAAATGAATCTGTTAACGTCTACCTAAAACAGTACATCATGCTGTAAACATGTGGCCTGTTAAAAGTGGCTAAGGCAGTGGGGGACATTGACATGTCAGCTTTACCTCCAAGGCTTGTGACTGAGCTCAGAGAGCACCTGACATCCTAAAGCTAATAAACACAGAGAGAGTGATAGGAAATTCATAGCAAATAAATAAATGAGAGCATTATTCGTCCGTGGAAGACAAGCAGCAGTAGATACATGTCACACAACTTGTAAAGGCCAGCCCTACGAGAATTCATATGCTATCCAAAGTACCACAATTACTTTGTTATTAGGAATGGTCCCCAGTTGAGGATTTCAGATTATGTGCTTTGTAAAGAGTAAGGTATGGAAAGAGATTCGGATTGAGTGTTTAGCATCATTGGTCCATATGGACCCAGCACCATGATACTATAGAAAATTAACAACAAGTGAAGGGTCAATAATAGTAACACTGGGTGTGGCGAATGCCAAAAGAGGTTGGTCACAGAAAGGATGGCACATGGCTGGACTCCCACATGGTGCCCCCAAATGGCATCCCAGAAAATTCTTGGGCAGATCCAGATTTCTGTGTTGACAGCCTTCTTATCTGCCAAGAAGATAATGGCATCTACAAACCACCCGCTGCCCCTAAAGGATTCAAAGGTTGAAGAGAAAAAAGATGCCATGCAAAGAAACAAAGATTCCAGATGTCCACTGCTCAGGGAAGGCTCTACATGGCTCTGTGCAAGGAATCATGTCCAGATGTAGGACATACACGACGACATATCGAATGGCGAGGGTAAGCCTATCAAATAATCCTCAACCTCCTCCCGAAGACTTCCTTTTACTGAAATGACAGAAAGCATCCCAATCACAAAGTTGAATGCTCCAGGGGCTCACACTACTCCAAACTTTGCTTTGAGGAATGAAAGGCGTCTGAGTCACCAAGACAATTGGTAAAATAATATGTGACATGTGAGAGTTGCTCCTTCGGGTTGGCAGAGCGGGATGAATTTTTCATTTGCACGAAGCTACACTTATTACAGTGACGGTTTCCAAGAGAGTGAGAAGGCTCATGGCAGTCTGTGAAGGGTACAGGGTCACACACACCAATGCTCCTCTGATCCTTAAGAGCACAGTGGCACAGAGCCACTTCTTCCAACACCTCACAGACAGACAGGGCCACCCAACCAGATCAACAATAAAACTGATGCAGGCAGGACAGGCGAGGGGACTCCCAACAGAACAGACACAATACTGGGAGATGCAGTTACCAATAAAGATGAAGCAGATAAGGGAAAGCAGGAGGTGGGTTTCAAAGGCCTCACAAGCCATTGCCTTCTCCTGTGCATAGAATGGTTCTGTCACTGCAGGAAATTCTCAACAATTCTGCAAAAACAATGTAACTATATGACAGTAATTCGGCTTCTGGAGATAATACCCAAATACACAAATAAGTTGATACAGGTACTGGGAACCAAACCTGGATCCTCTGCAAGAGCAGCAAATGCCCTTTAAAAAGTTCTCTGAGCCATCTCTTCAGCCCCATACCGAAAGAAGTTGAAGAGAGAGAGGTACTGCAAGCATATCGACATCCACGCAGCATTATCTGTGGGAGCCAAATACTGGAACCATACCAACAGCCCATCAATACATGTATGGTAAAAAATGGGCACACACACATACAAAGGAACACCACTGTCAAAAAAAAACATGAGGTTCCGATGCACACCACAGCATGGATAAAACTTGAAACAAACTGCTCACACAAACATTTGGTTCTATCTGTACAAGTTATTTAAATCAATCAAGTCCATATCGAGTAGAAAATAGGGGGCTGGAAGGAAAGGGGAGTCTGTGTTAGGGTCGTGAAAACACTTTGGAAATAGACAGAGAAGATAGATACCTGATACTATTTAGGTGACCTCACACCTAAAAACAGTTAAGATGGTAAATGCTAGGGGTGGTGAGGTGGTCCCATTGGTAAAATGCTGTGCGAGCAAGGCACCAGGACCTGAGCTTAATCCTAAGAACTCAAGTAAATTCCAGGAAGGTCCCAGGAGACCACTGGCCAGAGGGACCCTGTCTGTCTCAAAAGATAAGGTAGAGAAAGCATAATGTGGACCTGTACATGCCTGTACAGAGTACACCCAATAAACACATATACACACCAAATTAAAAAACAATACTTAATACATACGCCAAATGAACAGTATGGTAAAAACAAACACAGGCCACATTCCATAAGACACCCTCACCAAGGCAGGGCCTGTCCATCTGTGCGGGAGGACCTTCCCATCCTCCACCCCAGATCCCTGCCTTCCCCATAGCCACCTGTACATTTGTCCTTCAAGATGTCCATGGAGTTCACTCCTGGCAAAAGTTGGCACAAGTCAATCTAGAAAGCAGAGTTTGAGCAGCTTTATGCTTCAGCATGTGGCTTCTACTTCCAAAAGGAGCAAGTCACTCTTAAGGAGCTTTGCTCAGAGCCAGTTAACTATCAGCACTGAAGACCAGCATGGAAAGAGCGTCTACTGGGTTACAGAGAGGAGGCTGGTCACTGCCTTCCTACCAACAAGCCAGAGGTAAGTAGGGACCAGCTACACCCTGTGCTGACAGTGAGTCCTTCATTCTTGCTCCCCCTTACATCGGTCACACTACCTTCCGTGTCTTTAGATTAACAACTACATTTTCCTTGAGACATTTTTTTTTTCTGAATAACTGTGTTACATAATTGCAGCAATTTCTTTCAGAGTAACACACCTGCCAAAGACATGCACTGGTTAAGTATTTGTGGAATGAAGAACACAATAAAAAACGACTCCCTAGAAGAAAAGTTGATTTCAAGACATGATGAGGGCCGGACATGCTGACATGGGCCTTTAATTCCGACACTCAAAAGCCAGAGGCCGGTGGATCTCTGTGAGCTTGAGAGCAGCCTGGCCCAATAAGTTCTGGGCCACCCAGAGGCCCTATCTCAAAAAAATAAAATAAAGTAGCAAGAACAACAACAAAAAGCCTTATGAAATGTTATGAAACCAACTGTCCAATAACACAGAGAAGACCTTTATTATACAACAAGGAGGATCAAAATACACACGAAGCGTTGACAAGGTTTTCTGTTATATCCTGGCTAGACACACGTGCCCTTGTTCATAACCAAAACAAACCTACAGAAAGAAAAAGATCAACAGTGGCCATAGACTTAGGCATTCCTACCACCCGTGCTTAAATAGGATGATGTCTGGGAGATAAATAAACGTGAACTATTTCTTTTTGTTCTGAGACAGGGTCTCAGTAAGGCCAGGGTGGTCTTGAACTTCTGCTCCTCCTGCAAGTGCTGGCATTGCATGCAAACATCACTATACCTGCTTAGTACTGTGCTGAGGATGGAACCCAGGCCTTCTTGCATGCTATACATCCACTCTACCAACTGGACTCTATCTCTATAAAGAGAAGTCACCCCTCTAAAGAATGCATAGGGATAGAGCCATGCATTCACAACAGCTGTCATATCAAAAGGCGATCTCATAAACTCTTATAGAAAAGTCTCATTTTAGAGCTCATGGCTTACTGGGGTTAAATGCTTGCTATGCAAGCAAGAGGTTCCGAGTTTGATTCCCCGGTACCCATGAAGACAGCAGGGCATGTGTGTGTGGGCTGTAACCCACACACACATCAGGGGGTGTAACATCAGGGGGGTGAGGACAGACAGACACCAGGGGTTAAGTGACAATGTCTCAAAATCAGGTGGAAAGTGATGGAGAAATATCTGAGGTCAACCGCTGGCCTCCAGATGTTCTGCAGGGCATGCTCATCACCCCTAACACCACTCACAGCCCCCCCACACACTAGCACATGAATACATAGAAAATGCCATTTTGGACTGCTAAAGTATCTGTGAATTAAAAAGAAAGAAGAGGAAAAGGAAGAAAGAAAGAGAAGAAAAGAAACAAACAAACAAAAAAAAAAAGGGAAAAAAGAAAGAGCCCTTCATGCTCCCCCTTACATAGGTCACACCCATTCTGGGTAACGACTTTCAATCAATGAGTGAAAATACACACACTAGCAAATGAATACATAGAAAATGCCATTTTGGACTGTTAAAGTATCTGTGAATTAAAAAGAAAGAAGAGGTCTCTTGATTCCTAAACAGTTCAAAATTTAACTATAAGATTCTATCTGTCTATTCTTCAACCACCTCAGAGACCTGAGAGGGATAAATATATTTGCTTATATAGGAAGACACTCTTAAAAGTGTGTTGCAAGATAGTAAGAATGTTGAGTCACATATAGACCTTTAAACTCATGGAGTTGGGTAGATAGTAGAATGTTAAAGTCAGGGGCCAAATAGGTATAAACTGAACATTGGGAAGGTATACTGGGCCAATTTACTCTCATAAATGTGGCATATTTATATCTATTGTTTTGTATAATACTTACTGTTATAAGAGAAGGAACCAGCTGTTGGACTGAAAGGGGAAACCTCTGGAGGGAAGAGGGTGGAAGGGCGGGTTAGGAAGGGGGAATAGGGAGGGGTTTGTTACTGAGATGTAACTTGAAGAAAAAAAAATAAAGTATTTAAAAAAAAAGAAAGAAGAGGAAAGAAAGAGAGAGAGAGAGAGAGAGAGAGAGAAAGAGAAAGAGAAAGTTCAGTAGTTAAGAATACTGGGTGCTCCTCCAGAGGACACTAATTCAATTCCTCCAGTTCCAGGGGGAATCTACTGCCCTCTTCTGGATTCCAAGGGCACTGCATACATGTGGCACACAGACACACAGGCAGGCAAAACACCTATATACATAAAAATAAGAAAATTATGTTTCCAGTCATCTATAAGAACAGAGCAATAAGTTAACAAATAAAATGAAAATGAAAAGCAACATCTGCATAAACCTCTTCCACCTCCACAAGATAAAGAGCTGGCTTTATCCACCACACATGGCCTCTGCACCCTGAGACTAGGGTCAAAACATGGACAATTTTGCATTCTGTTCCACAGTGACAGTTGTTCTTTGCTAAGACTTATTTATAATTTAATTCCCTCGATGGTTCTAAAAACAAGGGAAGAAATAGTTTCAAACAAAAATCATTATTTATACAGCTGGAGTTTCCATTTTTGTTAGAAAAATTAGAAGGGAAAAATGTTTGGTCAGAATTTTGGATAAGTTCTAAACGTTTCACAAAACCTCATACTATCAACCTCTGCCTCCCTCTTACATGCCCAACATCAATAATGGAAATCCCAAAATCAACTAAATTCATGATTTTTTTGTTGGGGGGGGGGTCTCCAAACTACTACAAGAATAGCTCAATTAAAATCAGAGTCTGATATTAAGTTAGTTTTTGCTTGTAAGTAACTTGGCCATGTAAGTAACAACAAGCAGTCACTCAGCCCAGGGAGTGCCTGAGCAATGGACAGCTGGGAACTATCCTTTTCCATTGATTGACAACTAAACTCAGTCGTTACCCAGATTGAGTCACAGAAAAACTAGGGTGTAATTATCAATTTCTACTCTGTAACTAAAGTCACACCTAAGAGTTGTTTTAAGACGGTGACCATCACAAACCAGTACCAAGCTATCATCTCTAGAAAGTAGTGTGCTGGGATTTCCACTGCATAAATGAAGTAGCTTTTATCTTCTGAATATAGTTATCAAAAATGCATAGATTCCAGGAGTGGCACATACCTTTAATCCTAGCACTTGGGAGGCAGAGACAGACTGATCACTGAGTTCAAAGCCAGTCTGGTCTACAGAGTGAGTTCCAGGGTCTACACAGTGTTCCAGGACAGTCAGGGCTTTAGAGAGACTCTATTTCAAGCCTACCAAAGTGAAGTAAAACAAAACTGCATGTTTGCAAAGGGAATGATGAATTATACAGAGGGGATAGTTGAAGTTTATTCACTAGAGACAAAGGCTGCAAGAAGAGCAATACTGTAACGTCCAACATATAGACTTACATAGCGAAAAATACTGGGCAAACACAGAAAAAGAAGAGGGTACGGTGAGGCATATCCACAATCTAAGTGCTTGGAATTCAGAGACCGTTAAGAAGGGAGTTCAGGGCCTGCCTCACATTCGCAGGAGAGTTTGGAGGTAACCTGAGCAACATGAGAACCCATCACAAACCAGAAGCAGAAACACAAAACTAGAGAGAGATTATGTAAATTTGATTATTCAAAAATTGAAAAAACAAGCCTGTATTTTGGATGGACCACCAAAGATACAGGAATATACCTTCCTGTCTGCTTGCCATGACTTTATAAATTTTACATAGCCCTTCAGCACTGCATAAGAGAAAGCTCCTGAGTGTTAGGATCAAGAAAACAGAGCCCACAGATCTACTCAGGCAAAAACTAATGTCAAGGCTGAAACTTGAACTCAGAGTTCAGGATCCAAGTTTGGTGCCCTTTTTCATCATGCCACGGTGGGAGCTAAAGTTAACTTAAAGCAAATAAAAGCTATCATGTTTCCCGGCCAAATCTGTGGTATTCTCTAACATGAATAGTCTGAGTCACACATGTCATTAAATTAATCTTACAACCAAGAGCTTGAGTGCAGATGGCAAGGGAGGGTAGGGGTGATGGGAGCTCTGGCTGGCCCTGTACAAGCCTTTTCTGCTGGACTTGACACCAACCAAAATAGGGGAGAAGACATAGGAAATCCCCCAGTCCTTTCCATCAGGCAATGAAACAAAGTGGTTTTAGTTTTTCCTCAAGTATACTCAGATCAGAGTGGGCCACTGTAGTTTTTCCTCTAGACATCAGAGGCTTTGGCTCTAAAGTGTCCCATTATTCCCCTTATTGTTTCCAACATTGACTTAGGCCAATTTTCATGCCCTACAGTGGATCAAGAATAAGAACGGCTCCTTCTGCATCAAAAAATGAACACTATTTCTGAGGCTGGTGTTATGTCACAAGCTATCAAACCCAGTCAAAATGACAGTCACTGGGATGAGCTGCTACTGCCCGATTCTTTACCACTTTACCAAACTACACTGGTAAATCAACTGAGTCTTCTTTTTCTCATCTGGGCACACAGACTGACCACACATGTGTGTGTGTGTGTATACGCGCGCGTGTGCATGCGTGTACACGTGCGCACTCCACAGAGGCCAGGAAGCCCGAGATCAAGTTACAGGCACATTTGGCCATGTCTGGCCTTTTATGTGGGTACTATGGATTCAAACTCAGGTCTTCACACCAGTACAGCAAGCGCTCTTACCCACTGACCCATCTCTCCAGCCCTACAAACCAACTTTTAGTTCTAAAAGGTCTGAAAAATTTTGCACTATGTGAATAGACCCAGCCATTACACTTTCCCATGACTCTCCTTATCAGAACAATATCACTGGAACTGAACAGCTTAAACCGCAGGCAGTGTGAATATTCCCTTGGTCTTTATGATCCTATTCTTGCCTGAAACTCACAATGCAGCCCTGGCTGGCCTCTAAAGCACAGAGACCCATCTGCCTCTGCAGGGATTAAAGACATGAATCACTGTTGCCTGGCCTGGGACTTTTAAGGGAGGGAAACAGGGTTCCTACTGTGGGAAGTCATCTAATAAACAGGGCTGCAGCCTGGAGTCGCTATCTCAAGTATGCTAAGACTCAAGCATTCCTCTTAGTTTGAAAAGTTCTCTTTTTCTTTGAGAATGTTGGAAGGGAAAAGACTATAATAAAATAGCAATTATTATTATTATTGTTATATGTCCAACAAAGAGCTCATTCTTACCTCCCATGTCATCCTAATTATTGTCTGTTCAGCAACTCAATGCTAATCACCCACCCCATGCCCTTTCAAAAGACCAAACTGGCTGTTAATTCCTTGTCTTTTTATTATCCTTTTGGTTGATGTAGTTCTGGGTTTTGTTTGCTTGTTTAAGATGGAGTCCCTTCCTCTTCCCTACTTGAACTAGGGAAGCAGAGGCAAGCGAATCTCTTAGTTTGAGGACAGCCTGGTCTACAGAAAAGAGGAAAAAAGGGGGGAGGGGCATTGGGGGGTGTCCTCTCTGCTTCCTTAGTGATGCCTTCTATTATTCTTGAGCAATATGATCTCACTATCAAACTGAAAGACCAAATAGTAAAATACTCAAGCCTCTCAACAGGAAGTCTGGGTTGGCTGCTATTTTTTTAAACATGCTTTTGGGTATGTTTTAAGCAACCTAAGCCTCAAGTACCTCCTCTGTAAAATGGGTACACTATTTTAAGACTTCAAAGAATAGCTATTGGCAAGAATAAAGCCAGAGGGGTCTTGCTCAGTTCAAGGCCAGACCTATCTGCAACTGGTGCCAGGGGTTCCAGCTCTGGTACCAAGTTACTATGTCTTCTTGTTCAATGCCAGGGCCTGCAGGCAGTTCCTCTCCAGGTACCCCACCCTTTCATCAGTCAAGTTTTCTTCCTATGAATGTGTATGAGGTTTGCAGTCCCCAGTGCTCAGTCACACCAAGGATTATACAATCATTGTAAAAACACGCAGAGTAAATAGGGTGCCAGGGTGGGGAAGTCTTAGATATCTGAAACCCTTCTGGTCCCAAACCCAACCAAAGTGACCCGTTGCTGCCCACACTAGCTAGTGCTGTGGAAGAAATTTGTGTTTTTTCTCTATACTTTACAAAGAACAAGCAAGAGACTTCCAATGATAATGAAGACTCCAAGGATACTTAGGGTGTCTAAGACTGGGGTGGAAATTAAGTATTATACATCTTCCTTCTGGCACCATGATATCACAGTTTCTAATTAAGCAGCAAATCATAGTGTCTTCAAGTTCAGAGATTCTTAGATCTCAGAGATCAATCCTCCCCCTAATTACATGCATCACAAATTGTTAAGTAACCATTTCATGGTGTTTTGGCTCCCTGTGTTAGTTCACCAGAATTTAAGCCATGACTCCCACGTGGGCGCTCTGTTTGAGAAGACAACATTGACTCGCTCATGGTTATTTTCCTTTAATAAATTCTTGCCACAAGTGGACCAAGGCTGTTTTTAATTAAGGTCTTAACCAAAAGATCATCTGGAAAGCTCTGTCCCTCCCACAAGGCAGGACAAGCTTGTTTTCACCAGCTGTCCTAGATCCTTCTGCTCCTTCATCAAAGCCTGGATATCCTATGGCAGTCCCGATAAGCTGAGCACCCCCTCTCCTAACTTTATCATTACAATCCACTGGCAACCAACTGACTGAAGTGGGAGGGATGAGCCCACAGCAGTGAGGAGGGTGCACTTCCTAGAGGGAGCTTCACTAACACATTTTAAAATGAGGTGCCAAGTCTTCTTGCTCTACACATATTTGGATCTCAAGTAGCTCAGGCTGGCTTTGAACTTCTGATGGTACTTAATCTCAATATATGCACCACCGAGCCTGTTTGTGTGGGGCTGTGGATTGAACGCAGAGCTTCCTGCATGCTAGGCAGTCAGTCAGTCACTGTACCAGCTGAGTTATACTCCAGCTAGACCCCTTCTGGCCATCTAGGGAGTGCTATGGCAGCCTTCTAGGCAATAAAGCTATTCAAAGCACCGAAGAGACGTGTGATACAGTAACGTGCCTGTGAGATATAAGGTCCAGCAGGAGGTCCAAGAGCTCCTGTAGCATGATGAACATACGCTGTATCTCAAGACAGTAACGAAGCCACGTGAGATGTGACCTGAAGCGACAGCCAGGACTAGCGCAGGTGAAGAAGTCACTGGTCTCCTTAATTCTACTGCAGTTTATCACTTATATTCACAAGGAAAGGAAGAATAAACAACAATTACAAAGTAGCTACATATTCGGCAAAGTTCCACAGGCACCCCTACAGTTCCAGCAGACAGGAAGTTGAGGCTGGAGAATTACTGCAAGTCTAAGGCCACCCTGGAGTTCACAAAGTGACTTCCAGGTCAGCCAGGCTGGGCTACATGGACAGATCTCACCTCCTTAAATAAAACAGAACATCGGGAGCTTTGTAGAATTCTGTCCAATGATGATCTGAATAAGCCTCACTTTTGTCCAGGCATGGTGGCACATGCCTTCAATCACAGCAGAGGCAGGCACATCTCTGTGAGTTCAAGGCCAGCCTGGTCTACAAAGCAAGTCCAGGATAGCTAGGGCTATTACACAGAGAAACCCCGCCTAAATAAATAAATAAATGAATGAATGAATGAATGAATGAATGAATAAATAAATAAAACCCTGCCTAAATAAATAAATAAATAGATGGATGGATGAATGAATGAATGAATAAATAAATAACAAAAATACCCTCCAGGATAGCTAGGGCTATTACACAGAGAAACCCTGTCTCAATCAATCAATCAATCAATCGATAGATAGATAGATAAATAAAAACAAAAATACCCTCAACTTTTGGAATTCCTTCGGAGCTTCTAAAGGTCTGATCCCATTTTTATTTGTTTTTAATGTTAAAATTTAACAGGAAATAGTTAAAATGTCATCAGTGCCCAGCAAATAAGTCCAGCCCGATCCCTCCTGGCCATCTAGTGATGTTTTTCATGATTTTGTTCTTCTTCACTCTACATATGCCTGGCTACTTTTATGTCAGTGAGACACAAGCTACAGTCATCAGAAACATCACCTCAATTTAGAAATGCCTCCATAAGACCAAGCTATAAGGCATTTTCTTAATTAGTGATTGATGGAGGAGGACCCAGCCCACTATGGGCTGGTTCTATAAGAAAGCAGGCCGAGCAAGCCACGATGAGCAAGCCAGTAAGCAGCACCCCTCCAAGGCCTCTGCATCAGCTCCTGCCTCCAGCATCCTGCCCCATCTGAGTACCTGTCCTACCTTCCTTGTGTATGCCTTTGCTTTTTGTCATGGTGTTTCATCAATAGTAAACCTAACTAGGACAACACATTATTGTTTTGTTTCTAAAAGTGAATTTAAATTTTTGTTTATTTATTTTTATGTGTATGGGTGCCTGTGTGGATGCATTCATTCACTTAGCAAATAAGAATGGACACTAAGTAAGTGTCAGCGATGACAGGATTCTGACTTCAGATGGTGAGTGGCAGGACATGAGTGGTGCAGAGCGGATGGCAGCAGAGGCTCTTCTGAAGTTTCACTAGTGATGACAAGACACTAAGGTGTGAGGCAAGGCTGCTCCAGGTAGAGGGAGCAGGACATTCAATGGCCCAGGGCAGGACACCAAGTTGGCAACCCTTCCCAGGCTTCCTTGGACAACTTCGTGTCATGGACCCTTTTCTCAAACAAAGATCCTTGTCCCTGACAACACCTGTTGAACATTCCCTCACAAAAGCCCCAGGTCTCTCTGAGGCCCCCTGCTCACTGCTCCTTCTATATTCTGCTCTATCATTCACCCTTCACACTGCAGATCATACACTGATGTATGTGAGGATTTCTGGGCCACAGTTGTTCCAGAATTCAACCATAACCACTACATATACTTCATATGCTCAACCCCATGGAAGGAAAGCTCTCTAGAGTTCTAAGCTCACTGTATCACATGGTCTGGGTCCAGACATGTGCCTCAAGTCACTGTGTTCTTGGGCAGGTATTGCACGTCTCCAGGATAGCAGCAACTCTCCTTTCCAACCCTCCCCAGACCAGAGCATGTGGAGTGGAGGGGAACTTGTGCAGGACACCCAATAAACTGAAGAGGAGATGGCTACCTAGTTGAACCACCTTTCTACCTACCTCAGACTCATCTGAAGACTTCTACGGTAGGTCAATTTCAGGACAAAGTTTTGTGAAACCAATTCCAATCTCAAAGCCAAATAACGATGTTGGAAAGCATATATTCTAGCCCAAATTGTTCTTCACAGGCATTATGAAGAGAACTGTGCCCTCCACAAATCCATATGCTGAAGCCCTAACCCCTGTACCTCAAAATGTTACTGCATTTGGAGACAGCACCAGTAGAGAAATGAAGGTATAAAATAAGGTTTTTGGGCAGGGTGTAACGCTATGTGGTTGGTCTGTATGGAAAAGAAAGGATATAGTAAGGTCACATGTGCACAGCAGTGTGATGCTGTGGGGAATGCGCAGTCACCTAAAAGCCAAGAAGAGGACACCAACCTGGTGACGCCATGGCCTTGGACTCGGGGTCTCCAGACCTGCCAGAGCGTACATTACTATTGTTTAACAGAAACTGACCCCAGAAAGCAGGTGAACTTTTAGGGGCACTTGGACAAGGTTGTAGAGATAGGGAACAGTGGCTTAATTCTGCTAAGGCTCTGAAGGAAGCACTCAAAATTCAACCCCAAGTACCACTCACCCATCTAAAGCTTCCACTCCCCCAGGGTGAAGCAGCAACTGACTCACAGGGGGCTGTGGATGGCCAGGGGCACTACTGGTGAGAACACGAAGCAGCAAGTACCGTGCACACCTGACATCAGAACCATCAACACAATCTTAACTTGAACAGAGCTGGCTGGAAAAAAGAACGGGCACATGGTATAGAACCAGAAAATGTTAGGTCAGTAGCCCACACGCAGTACAGGTTCAAAACCACCTTTAAGTCACAGAAGCTAACAAGCCTTTTCACTGAACTCCTTTTGTGTGTGGTGTGTGCATATGTATGCATGTGGAAGCCCAACCAATGCCCGTAACCACTGAACCATCTCTCCAGCCCTTCTACCTTATATTTTGAGACAGGGTCTCATTGAGCCTGAGGAGACTGGCAGTCACGAAGCCCTTGAGATTTGAGAGTCTCTAATGGGATAATAGATGTGTAGGTTTTGAGGACCCGAAATAAGGTTGTCACGTATATACAAGTGTTTTACCCTCTGAGCCACCTCCCTAGTCCTTCCCCCACCAATGGACTTGTTCTGAAATCACAAAGACGTAGAGTTGCTGGCTGCAGTCTGCAACAGTTGCTTCCCTCCCACAAGGTGGGTATGGGTGTCCTTACACTGATGAGTCTCGAAGAACATTGTGTCTCTACATTCTCATTTTCAGCAGATTTCTGTGAATTCTCTTTGAGGGTTTTTTTTTTCTGTCTTGGGGGTGTTTGTGTGTTTTTTCCAGAGCAGATAAATCTCTATGCCACCTTTTACCTTTTCTACTTAACTGGTCCTCAACACTAAAATCAAATCTACCATTCATGAACAACACAAAGTGCTTAAATCCTGTCTCATTGACTCACTGGATCTCTAAGCAATCTCTGAAGTCACCCATGAAAAGTATTCTCTCTCTCTCTCCTGGCCAGCTTTGCCTCTGGAACGGTGGTACGGGTGAAACACGGTGTTTCTGGATATCACAAAGGGCATTACTAGCCCCAGGTGTTGGGTAGCTATTCCCTCCACATATAAAACATTCCCTTATGAACGAGGGTGGGGGAGTCATGAAATATTAGAAGCTTGTAAGACTCAGGAGAGGTCGCTCTGAGGCTATGGACTGCTGGAAAATAGGCAATTCTTTGGTGGAACTGCCTGCAAGGTGCACAGGGAATTCCAAGGAGGGAGCTGCTGTGAGCCATCGCCAGGCTGGGGTGGGCTCTGCGGTTCTGCAGCTGCCTGAGTCTCGGGTTCCGGTAAGTCACTTCCTCTCACCTCTCACTCAAACTCCTTTAAAAAATCAACTCAAAATTGCTTCACCAAACTAGATTTGGGTGGTATTGCTTCTTTGGTTTGATGTCTCTGCTCGCCTGGAGGAGGCAGACATTTGTTCACAACTGCCCAGGAAGTCACGCAGTGTCAGTTTGCTTGAGCTACCTTGTGGGACGAACGAATGTAACTATAGAATACATTTTGTAAATCACTTTCAGAAACTATTTCCTTCCTTAAGGCGAGTAATTACTTGGTGATGTATTATTTAACATTTGTAAAGGACAATATCTAAGATAAAGTTATGCCCAGAGATGCTAAGTATGATCGGTAAATTGGGTGTGGTGGCATGCGCCTGTAATCCCAGCACTGGGGAGGTAGAAACAGGAGGATCTTGGGACTTGCTGGCCAGTAAGCCTACCTTACCTGAATTGGTAAGTTTCAGGTCTGGGGAGAGGTGCCATCTCAAAAATCAAGATAGAGCAGTTGAGGAGACACCTCGGCTAGCCACCACAATGCAAGTTTCACACCCTCGGCCCACCTTCCCTCCCTGAACCTGTGTGACCATCCTCTACTTGCTTCACAGGATCCCTTCCAAACGTCTCCGTACAAGCACAGTGCTTTCTGGCATACAACAATGTCAGTCAGAACACGCTTTGTGTCCGTGTCTCCAACCCACAAATCTAATGTCCTTTCCGTCTTATCTGAGCCCCATCAAGTACTGCGAAGATAACTTTGGGAGTTTGATGTGTGACAGCAAAGGCAGCATGCTTCCCCCATTCACCATTTTACAGATAGGTTGGTTTTTATTGTAGACTGCAGCAAGCTCAGCACACTATTTCTTTGTAAGTTGAGAACCCCTACCTTTTTGTTGGAAGGAAGCACTTCACAGGCTTCTCTTTCGCAAATCTGAGTTGCCACAATTACTACTTTTGTGTACCACTTTTGTGCATGAGGCCGTTATTAAGTCATTTAGGTTTCTTGAAGACAAATACTATAGAAGCAATCAATCTGCTAAATAGGATGACTCAGTGACTAATGGGCGGGTAGCTCATACCGTGTCTACACGCTGGATGAAGGGATGAACTGTGGCCAGAAGCGGCACTTCATCACACTTCTCACTAACAGAATACAATTTAACTTATGAAGAGTGGTTATTTCTATTATATCCCATTTAATAACCTAGGTTGACCAAGTAGCGCTAAAAATTCAGAAACTGTGGCTACAAGATAACTACTGTATTGACATTTGAGGTTAGGCAACTCTATTGTAAGGAGGAATTGCCCTGCCTATGTTAGATTGTCTAAATACATTCCTCAACTCCACAGGTCAGATGCCAGTATCACCTCCCACAATCATGACAATCAAAAATGTCTGCAGACAATGTCAATTCACCTCAGGGACAAAACCATTCCCAGCTGAGAACAAATGGTCTAGGAGGACCATTGCTACCTTGTATCTGCTTTAGCAATCAAATGTTCCCGAAGTCCTAGAATTAAAAAAAAAAAAAAAAAAAATACTACTGCAGGTGGCTTAAGACATGGCTTGGTGTTTTAAGAGTACTTGATGTTCTTTCAAAAGACCCGGGTTCAGTTCCCAGCACTGACATGGCAGGTCACAACCATTCTTAATACCAGTTGTGGGAAATCTGACCGCCCCTTCTGGCCTCTGCACCAGTCACGCACATAGTATGCACACACATACATGCAGGCAAAACATACATTTAAAAATGAAAAAGAGCCGGGTGTGGTGGCGCACGCTTTTAAAGCAGCACTTAGGAGGCAGAGGCAGGTGGATCTCTGTGAGTTCAAGGCCAGCCTGGTCTACAGAGTGAGTTCCAGGACAGCCAGGGCTACACAGAGAAACCCTGTCTCAGAAAACTATAAATAAATAAATGAATGAATGAATGAAATAAAATGAAAAAAATCTAAAAATAGTTAAAATTAACCGGGAAACTGCTTTTGACCTCCTTCTCTTACTTGTCCACCACAGCAAGAGGCAATTTTATGGATCTTTTTTGGAAAAAAAAAAAAAAAAGGTGTGTGGTCATCACATGTGTGGATGCACTTGTGCATGTGTGTGCAAGCCTGTGGAGGCTAGACGACCACCTGAGTGAGGCACTGTAGTTCCCACTTCCTTTGAGACAGGGTCTCTGTTTGGCCCATAGCTCACTAAGTACTTAGACCCAACAAATCCCAGCATCCTCTATTTCTGCTTACTCAGAGCTGGGATTAGAAGCATGTACCACCATGCTTGGCTTTTTTATGAAAGTCTGGGCCTCATCCTCATGTCCTTGCTTTTGCAAGGCAAGTCCTTTACTGACTGAGCTACCCTCCAGCCCTTTGTTCATCTACTCACACCCTGTTTTTTCCTGTCTACCTCCTTGCCCCCTAAGATGTAGGTTATCCATTGTCCCACATTACAGACTTGTCCAGCACATGAGATCCTAAACCCAAACAACTCTGAAGTCCAAGGCTAACTAACCTATTTCTGACCTTCACTTCTCTCCTCATCTGCAACTTCAGAACAAGATTTCAGTATTTCACAGTAGCACTTAGAACACAGGCATTCAGTGAGCTCCTGAAGGCAGGTTCTGCATTTCAGCAGCAGAATGAAGTGACCACCTTGAACATCAGAACTCCCTGTGGCTTTGCAGACAGACCGAGTGGAAGGCAGCCTTAAATCTCTGAAGCCACAGCTCCGTATCTGGGTCCTGCATCCCAGGTCTCACTGCACAGCAAACCTCACTACTGCTATAGCCCAGTAGACCCTTCTTGGCCAAGTGGCCTCTCAGTGTCTCAGCTCATCATCCAGATAATGGCCACACAGTCTTGTAGAGAAATAGCTTCAAGAAGCGGACTGCTGTTTCCAACTGTTAGGAGAAATGACCAAATACATAAAGCTTAGCTAAGTCAGTCAACATGTGTTGGTAAAACATTAAATCTTGGAGTTACAAAGCCACATTGGAGGTTGGAATGGCTGTAAGAAGGGGACACCAGCAGAGTTTGGGACTTCTATCATGTAAGAGATGCCACTAAGTTGAAGTCAGTCCAAGTGGTTAGGGACTACAGCTACAGTGGCAGCAAACACAGCTCTCTACTTCATCACAATGCCACAACAAAACCCAACACTGTCTGCACCTCATGGAGAACTGTAATTCTCAATAAACACCACACACATCATTTCATTTTCTTCCTTGAACACCTCCGTTCGGAAGCCACTGGAAGGTAGCTTCAATGTCAATCATCCAGACTCTGAAGAGAAAAATGTCGTGCCCATCATTTCATGAAGCCACATTTAGATTCTAGGTCTAATTTCAACAGATATCAGCACAGCTTAGCTACAGTTACAGTGGACAGATCATTTGTCAAGAACGGAAAAAGCCAGGATGCCAGGGCAGTTGTGTTGGGGGAGGGAGGATGGGAAAGACATGCAAAATATTAGTAAAGCCCTTGGGAGGATGGAAGGCCCAGCTAGCTGAGCCCAGGCTCAGGCCGCGGGTCTCACCATGGTGCAGCCTGATCTGTGGCCACCATGCCAACGTGAGCCTATACGACGATCTGACAGATACTGCCCATGGGAAGCTGAGAATGGCATAGATGTCGCATCCAACTGCAGGAATAAGAAGCATGCTATAAAAGCAGAATACTCATGTCCTCAGTCTAGAAGGAAACCATCTAAGCTTTCATAAAATTAAGAGCATAGTCATACAGTAAATGCAAGAAGGATTTAGTTAGGAGCCTTCATTTCAGTTGCTAGGATTGGACCTAGGGTTTTGAACATGCCATGCCAGGCCTCTAGGCACTCTACCACTGAGCTACATCCATAACTCCTAGTACCTTCTATGGTATAAGACAAAATCATATAATATTAATTGATAAATAAGTGAACAAGGAAAACCATGTTTTAATAGATGCTTATGTTTAAGCACCTACATTTAAACGTTGATAAAACATGCATTAAAGGACTTTGGATATGGGGCTGGAGAGACTGCTCAGTGGGTAAAAGTACTCGCTCTGTCATTGTGAGGAACTGAATTCAAATCTCCAGGTAAAGTTGGACCTGAACCTGGCAGCGTGTCTATAATCCCAAAGCCCTATGGTGAGGTAGAGATGAAGACAGGAGAATCGCCAGATGCTCTTGCAAGAGACCGTTTTATGAACACCTGCACACACATGCACACACACACACACACACACACACACACACACACACACACTCACAGATTTGTGAAAAAAGACAAGCAAACTTGAATTGAAAAACCCCACACACACCAACTAAATTATGAAAACCCTACTAAAATGTTTCACCATTTCAGTTCTAGGACATAATGCTTCAGCAAACGTATTCTGCTAGATATCTTAAATTGTAATTCAAATGGACTCATGGTCACAGGCCTTTGGGTCCATTTTAAACACACAATCAATACATTACTACTAATAAATAGGATTACTTCGAAGACTGATGGGAGCTCACATGGCCTTGTTAGGGAGTCAGCTTCAAAGGTCTCCACAGAAAATCACTTTCCTGATGTTCACCCAAGAAGAGTGAGCAGAAAAAAACAGAGAAGAGGACTCAAGGGGCCACCCTACCTGGTGAGGGGAGGCTTCCATGTCACCCACACTGAAGTCAGATAGCTATGCATGTGGCCCAACACATAATTGTAAACTTACTTCAACCATTATAAGGGTCCCTTTAAAAAAAACTGATTATTTAGGAATCTCACATGTGCCGCAAATGTGAGTGCCCCCCCCAGTCTTCCATTGTCTGCCCCCTCTCCACGTTCCCCCAAAAGTCCATTTTGTGTGGTCCATATATTCATTAGAGTATGGTCAAATTCCTAGTGGCCAGCCCCCTAAAGGAGGATGAGTCCTTCTCTGCCTGTATCAACCACACACCATCAACTGAGGAGAGCCGTGGGGTGGCTGCCACCACCAGTATCACACAGCTATAGGCTGCTGAGGGCAGGGGCCAGGCCCCCAAGCGAGGGCATCCACATGAGCTTGAAGGTAACACAGGCCCCAGGCATCAACATGGTCCTTACTTAGAGGCTGCACGGACGCAAGCCTCAACATGGTCTCAGGTGGTCACACATGCCACTCACATTGGCATGGCCCCCATGCAACAAAGCCTGAGGACATAACCAAGGCATTGGGACTCTCAGCCTTCACTGTGGTCTGGGACAGCACCATGGACCACCAACACAAGCAAGGCCTCTGGTGCCATCAATGATCATGGTGGTCCTTTGAGGAATTCCAATCCAGAAAGTGAACTTCTCATCTCAGGGCTCCACTGCTGTGCAATGCCAGGGGCACCCTGTGGCTGGGTGGCAGGTTTGGCGGCCGAATCTGTGTCTGCATAAACTCCAGCCTACTGTACACCATCCTGCAGATCCTATCCTCTCACCTGTTACCACCATCAGCCCAGTTCCTCCTCTCTTCCCTGTGCACGCACCACTCCGATTTTCTCTTTCCCACCTCTCCATGACATCGTCGTAGTGGCACTTGGGTGTCTTCCAGCGCTTGCTTTGAGGGTACTTTTAAAATAACCTGATTTCATAGTTCTTGAGTGTGAGTTATATAGATGAAGGGCTGCCTCATCTACACACAGACACACATGCACACGCGTACACACACACCCCAGTTGAAAGGCTCCTCTTCAGGGAAGCAGTATTCCCCCAATCTCCCACAGACTTTTGTCACTTCTCTGGTGCTAACAACATGGCACTAGTGTTTTTGAGAAGGTAGACAGCTCCCAGGGTTGTGCAGACGTCTCCTCTGGCCAGAATGTCTAGGACATTATTACCTTTGTTGTGTGGTTATTCTTTAATTCCCATGGGGATTGGTTCAAGAACCACTATCTTGCTGTGGTCCCAGATCCAACGATGCTAAGTTCTTTAGGCAAAATGGCATCATACTGGCTTTTCTCTTGCACACAGCCTCCCTGTGCAGTTTGTCCATCCTCACATCACTTCATGCAATGTTAATGCAGTTGTTATTCTACTGCAGTGATGCTCAAACTACCTAACGCTGAAACCCTTTATTACAGTTCTTCATATTGTGGTGACCCCAACCACAGAATTATTTTCATTGCTACAGCATAACTATAATTTTGCTACTGTTATGAATCATAACATAAATATCTTTGGTTTCTAAAGGTCTTAGGCGACCCCTGCAAAAGGGTCATTCGACCCCCAGGTTGAGAATCGCTGCTCTACTGTACTGTTTAGCAGGTACAGATATGAAGAAAAGTCTGCATGTGTTTAGTGCAGCAGATGCCTTTAAAAGTATATTGCATCCTTGGTTGTATTTACAGGAGGAGAAGCTGTGATATGGGAGTCTGTCTTCTAAACCCCTCTCTAAGAGAGCGGGGGTGTGGAGAGAATGTTAAACAGTGGTAAAAGAAAACCACCTGATATCTCACGTTAAGCAAAATAACATGAAAGTCACAGTGTACTTAAGGGGAAAGAAAAGGTCTACACAGAGAAGTAAAGAGAGGATAATAATAATTTCACTCAACCTGTGATCCCAAGTCATACAGAAATACAGATTTGCACACATGCAAAAAAAAATAGTTACGTGCATATAATGATGTCTGGTTAATGAGACCAATTATAAACACTGATGCTGTAAGGAACAGAGCTGAAAAATTCTTATCTAGTGACACGATAGCTGTCCTAACATGTCAGCACATGCACTACTCCTGTGACAATAGTGACACTGATGTAAAAACCCCATGTTGCCAGTCACACATCAGTAGACATAGCTGCAGAATTGTGGACATGCACAGTATTTGACAGAGAAAATAGATTGATTACTAACTGACTTAGATATTTACTTTGTGTGTTTTTATGCCATCTTCATATGTGAGGGTACTTGTGAAAACCAGAGATCAATCTCAGGTTTTCTCCACCTTGTCTTTTGAGACAGGGTCTTGCACTGGTACCAGGGGCTCACTGATTACACCAAGCTGGCAGGCCAGTGTGCCCAAGGGATCCTCCTGTCTCAACTTCCCCAGAGCTGGGATTACAAGGTTGTGATACCACACTTAATTATGCATATGCACTTTACTGAGTTTCCACCCCCCCTATAATAAAAAAAAAATCAATAATTTAGGTGTGGTCCTACTTGCATGGTGACCAAGTCCTTTGACTGCATACAAAGGCCACACCTAGTGACGGTCTTATACCCTTTACATTTGTTAAAGACACTCAGTAATGCTCAGCAACGGTGGTGTCACCCGCTGGCGTGTTTCCTAACACACAGTAGCAGTGACAGCAGTGGGAGAGGTAGCAGCAGTTAGCTTGTGGGGCATTCGATGAGACACGTCTAACTGTGTGGAATATAATCTGCAAGCCAGTTCATATTCTTTTTTAAATTTTAAAATCAGTTGTACTTTTATATAAGATGCATATTGGCAACCAGATATGAAATGGACACACCAACTTTATTGAGGTTCCCTCTGGGAAAGAAGGACTAGGGATATTTTCACTCCACTTTCTATTTTCTGATTTAAAAAAAAAAATCATGTAATAAAACGAAGTATTTTCTATATAAACAAAGTCAGTGTTCCTTATCAGAGTGATGGAGGTGGGTCCATATGTTCCTTGGACAACTAGCGATACCTCCACCTCCAAAGCCCACTCCAGAAAGAGCCATCATAGCAAGACAATAGTAATGGGGCCGCTCAACTCATTTATTCTTCCTCTGATAAGCACGAAAATATTTGTAATTGTCCACTTGGCAGAATTATTTCCCAAGGTAAATTAATAAGAATGATTTCTAGGTTTATCAGCCTTTGGAACTCTGATTAACACAAAGCTATCTTCCAGAGCAATAAACATCATTTCTAAGCCAGTAAGGTGAGAGCAGCTCCTCTTCCAACAGTGATCACTCAAAGGCAGGCCAAAAGATCACAGGAGGCCGTCTTTCTTTAAAGGACAGCCAAGTGATGGCATTTTCACACTATCGCTCATATATCAGAAGAAATGAAAGCAAGACTCCAGCCAGAGAGAGGGCTCAGCAGGTAAGGTGCCTGTCACCAAGCCTGAACCCACAAGATGAAATCCAAGTCCCCCAAGTTACCCAACACCACACACACACACACACACACACACACACACACACACACACACACAC
>CAJQZJ010013043.1:2704926-2737302 GCA_907164525.1 Lophiomys imhausi
CACACACACACACACACACACACACACACACACACACACACACACACCAACAAATCAAGGAACATTCCTTTTTCTAAAAAGCTTTTATTTTTATCCCTTTTGTGGTATTGGGAGTGGGTATTAGGGTCTTCTTGTACAAGCTAGCAAGCAGTCCACATTTGAACTATATCTGCAGCCCTTTACTTATTTACAAGACAAAAGTTTTAACAAAACTTTAGATTCTATGCTTCTTGTTCTAATTTATATGATAACACATATACAAAAGGAATCCCAAAGTTTTCATACAATGAACTGTGGTGTTTATTCAATGTCTTGGTTTCTCTAATGAACTGGGATGGGGTAGAAATGACATGGACATTTATCCCTCAGCTACTCTGTGCCCAGTTCCCAGCTGGACGCTTTCCCATGGTCTACCATTTCATTAGTCCTCACAATATCTTTAAATACTCAAACTACCAAACATGTAAGGAGGGCCACCATTCCATTTCCAAATAAGCCTTGTGTGCTTGGCTGGCAATTTGATTACACATATACAGATTTTTAATGGGAGCAGATAAAAGGACAGCTAGGAAATTAAAATAAGAAAAACAATGGTCAAACAAACATTCTGCAAGTGACTCGACAGCAGGGCTCAGTGGGTACAGACCTTTCACTACCATAGGAAATGAAGGCAGCAATTCAAGGTATTCCCGACCATGTACTGTGTTCACAAATACCCCAGGCTACATTAAACCTTATCTCCAAATTAAAAAAAAAAAAGTCTCCTGACAAAGGAAGTACTTTTGTGTTTACTGATGAAAAGCCAATGAATGAATGACGAAGAATTTCTGTTAGCCAGACCCCTTCCAGTCATCCCACTTAAAAAGCATTATCCATACAAGAATAGATGACAAAGTGTTGCCATCTTGAATTACCTTGACATACATACCCAGGTTTCTGAAGCTAGTAACACTTATTTGATACTACAGAATACTGCAGCCCAGTCAAAGCCTTGGGTTCTCCCCAGACCTCTTTTTCCAAGCACTGGCTCTCATAACGGTCATCAAATAACCTCCTGGCCCCAAGACCCAAGTTTTTGATTCAGTAGGTCTTGGGGTCCTGCATGAACACATTCCCAACAAGTTCCAAAGTGAACTAGTTTATGGCCCCTCATCATGAGTCACAATTCATGAAATGCATCAGAAATATTAACAGAAGTGGGTATTTACTGCAGGGCAAATTTTCCTTTTTTTTTTTTCCTTTTAGGTTTTTAGACAGGGTTTCTCTGTGTATCCATGACTGTCCTCGCTTTGTAGACCAGGCTGGCCTTGGCCTTGAACTCACAGAGATCCACCTGCCTCTGCCTCCTGGGTGCTGGGATTAAAGGTATGCACCACCATGCCTGGCAACAGGTGTGAGAGCAGACTCAAACCCAGGCCGTCAGCATTCAGAATGTGGCACCCTCCCAGGTGAGCCACCTCGGCCCCAAATTTTTCATTGTTATAAGGTCACACAGGATAAGGACTTTTGTGTGTTCTGATACTGCTGTTCCCAACACCAGGGGACACACGGGTTGCCGTAAATTTCAGTCAAAGAAGTTAAATAACTCAGTGCCCCCAGTGGCTGACACTGCCACCTAGAGAAGGTGAGCAGAAAGGTCACGAAAGCAGAAGCTGTGAAGGGGACAGCCGCTAACTGCTCAGCTGCCTGAAAGGGAAGCTTGACTGAGTAACAATGACAATACAGATGATGAAGACAAGGACTTCAGAGTGTTCAGCCATGGGCAGAGTGGCACTTAAAACCGCTTGCTATCCTTAGGAGAATGTTGGGGGAGGCAGGAACTAGGATTTTTCTCATGTATTGGGAGAAAACAGGCCACAAAGGGAAGATGATATGCCCAAAGTATCAAAATGTGAGGTGACAGACTGAGCTTAAAAACCAAGCAAAGCAGTAGATCTGAGAAGGCCTCTCTTAATTGTCCAGTTAAGACAATGACAAATGTGAGTTACTTCTCCGAGTTGCAGACTTTGACCCTTTCTTTTCCAAGCTGCAGAGAGGCTCCTTGCAGCAAGTTAATATGTGGTCATAAAATAGACAGTGCTTCGGCCAGCGGCACAAAGTACCATCTACCAAGACTGGGAGCAGTAAGTAAGCCATAGCTGTCGTCTGTGGGGCGGCTGAGCATTTCAAAGTGAAAATTCAGGATGAGGAAGCATTTGCCTGCAAATTTATGCCAATTAAAATATATAAGCTACATATACAAACATGTACACACACACACAGAGACAGAGAGAGAGAGATACATGTGTGTTTAGGGCCAGGAGACAGTTTAGTTGGTAAAGTGCTTACCATACAAGACTGAGGACTGCAGTTCAAGTCCCATAATCCATGTTAAGAAAGCTAGCCATGGTACTGCATGCTTGTTACCCTAGCTCTAGGGAGGCAGACGCAGGTGGATCCATGAGGCTTTCCAGCCAGCCAGGGTAGCCTACATAGCAAGTTCCAGACCAATGAGAGTGACCCTGTCTTGAAGTTTTAAAAAAGGAGAGGACACCCGACGAGCATCTGAGATTGTCTCTGCCTTCCACACAGACACACATCAATACTCTTACAAAATATTTATAGTACACATAGAAGAAACGCACATACGATCCCTGTAACTTCCCTTTCCTCACGGGCTAATCCAGTGGTTCTCAATCAGTGGTGGTTAGCAATGTCTGGAGCCAATGACGACTGTGACATCCGCCAGGATGCTACTGGCATCTAAGAGCATGGAGGCCAGACATACTGGGTATCTTAACTGCATGGGACAGTCTTCCGACAAAAGTATCTGGTCATTTAGAATATTAACAGGGTTAAGAGTGCTCTATTTTAAACCTTTGCAAGGCTGCTTTGCTGTTCCCCCTGGGCCTCTAAGTCCAGATGCAGAAGAAACATCACTAGCATTTTCTTCACTACCTTGTACATTATCTTCATCGTTAGAGAATACCCCTTCTGTCCACTGAGGCACTCCTGGAGGGCCACGAAGAAAATTCATCAGCTTTTTAGCCTGCCCCCACCAGAGTACCAGGACATACACACACACACCAAAAAAGGAGTCTTCCATGAAGTACTATTCACAGCTTCTTTTCCTGGAAAGTTAAACCAAAACTGGACACTTTCTCCTTTGGGAAGTAGAGGGTACCCTGGAATATAACTCTTGTTTCCTATAAACACCATCTCATTTAATCCTGACCAGCCAACCAGGCCAAATCACTATTTTAGGTAAGTGTGTCTCACCGATGTAACTGGTGAAAGGTCACATGCTGGTAAATGGGAAAGGGTGTTTCTCCAGTCAGATCGCCAAGTCCCACGCTCCTTCCATACCCCACTGCTGTGTCATGGGTCCCCAGGGCTGAAAACTCACTTTCAAGGCTATTCCCAGAATCAGGGTGTCTGAGATGCTGAGGAGTGCATGGACAACAACTGGAAACCTTCGGACATTATCTGTGTGATTGTTACACACTTTGCTACCCAATATAGCAACAAAATCAAGTCAATTCAAGGGGTGCTGCAAACAGGTTTCAACACTGTTACATGTTTTAAAAAAGAATAATTATAGATATTTAGAATCTACTTGACTCTATTTTCCAAAACACCCTGTTCATTTAAAAATTTTAATCTGACACAGCATAAGAAAACTGTTTCAAGGCTTTTTTTTCCTTATTAGCAAAATCAAAAGAACACAACAAATTATGGAAGGGGCCACCACATGGGTCTCAGACCAATATGACCTGTCCTTACAAAGGGGCACTCCCTTGTTGGTCCTGTGTTTTGTGACACAGCAAAACCTCAGCTCTCTGTCAGAGCAGCTTAGCAGACAGGCACAGACCTGGCAAAGTGTCATAAATAACATCTGATGGTTTGTCTCTGGGAGCCCCGACAGTATCGATCCCCCCCACCAAATCAGCCTCCTGAATCTGACTTGTCTTCATATCAGAGAAGGAGAAGCAAAATGACTTAAGGTTTCTGTCTACTACACCTATGTGGTTTTCCCTCCAAAGCTAGAAAGACTAGTTTTTGGTCTGTGGTTTCTGAGCAATTCTACTATAAATTCTGTGCCAGAGCCATGAACAACCCCAGGGCTCAACCCCAGGCCCTTAGGAAGACCATAATAAATATTCCTCCCCACCCAGTACATCCACACAATTAGGGCTGTGCTAAGCCTCCACTATTCTTCCAGCCCCACAGTTAAACATCTTGAGTCATATACGTAACAATTCCCTCCTCCTTTTCCATCCTTCTTCCGGTTATGTCAATTCTCTCGCATCCACGCCCTCAAAGACATACCTTAGCTCTCTTCCAATTCAAGTCCAGTTTTCATTCCATTTGGCTATCTGTTCCTGGAGACCAGCAGACAGAAAGCCTTCCATTAGACTAAATCACTCAAGGCAGCATCTAGTTGGTGCTGGTGCCTGGACACAGCAAACTTCCCATGTTGATCTCCAGAATTTATATCCTCAGTCATTTGGCAAATTCCTTCTTGTATCACCCCTGGGTTTTATGCGTGATTTGTGTATTTGTGTGGGTGCATGTGTGAATGGGTGCATGGAGAAGTCAAGGATAAAGTCAGATGGTCTTCCTTGATCACTCTCCATTTTATTTCTTTTCCTCCCCCTTCTCTTCTTTCAGGCAGGATCTCCCTACATAGCTCTGTTTGGCCTAGAAGTCAGAGATCAGCCTGCCTCTCTCTTCTTCCTGGGATGAAGGCATGGGACACCATGTGTAGCTCTACATTATTTCTTGAGACAGGGTCTCTCACTGAGCTGAGGCTTGCCAACAGGGCTAGGCTGGCTGGACAATGAACTACAGGGGATCGGCTTCCAGGGCTTTCCTCCTTTCCAGAGCTGGGATGCAGATATGTGCCTAGCACCCTTTGGGTGTACCTTATCTTTGGATGGTTTGCCTTGCAATAGCCTAGAAATTCAGGAGATGGTATTGACAGCGCAGACAGAAAGTCTTGATGTCTGTTCTTCTCTACGAAGGAAGATGGGACATTAAGCATTCTATACAGGGTCCCTGCTTGCTGGAGAACCTTAACCTGTATTCTTGGCTGCATACATATTTCACAAGATCAGATATCACACTTCCGACTAAGGATACGGTTGGAGCCTGGAAATCTGCACCTGGATCAAATGCTTCAGGCGAATCTTGCTACAGGTTGGACATCGCTAATCTGAAAATCTGAAGAATCTGAAGCTTTCTGAGTGCCAACGTGTCTCCACAAGTGGAAAATTTCATTACCACAAAATGGTGTCCTACCCAAAATTATTAGAAGCAATGTATAAAACAACCTTAAAGCTGTGTTGACAGCACAAATTAATTTGTGTTTAGACCCTGAATCTCACTTCTAAAATCATCTCATTATTTATATGCAAATAGCACTGTATTAGAAAGAAAGAAACAAACAAACCATAAGCTGCCAGGTATGGTGTTTTCCTGCAATCTCAGCACTTGGGAGGTGGAGGCAAGAGTTAGGGTAAGCCTCAACTACATAGTTACTCTAAGGCTGGCCTCGGCAATAAGTGGTTGTCTTAAAAGTCCCAAACAAACATTTCCTGTCCTTTGAATAAAGGTTATTCAACCTGCTGGGTGTGGTGACACATGCCTTTAATCCTGGCACTCAGGAGGCAGAGGCAGGCAGATCTCTGTGAGTTCAAGGCCAGCCTAGTCTAGAGTACGTTCCAGGATAACTGGGGCTATACAGAGAAACCCTGTCTCAAAAAATCAAAAAACAAACGAATGAATGAATATAAATTATTTTTTTAAAAGGTTATTCAACCTGCACCTGGTAAAGTGCTAACTTATTTCCCTTGAGCAGGTATTCTGAGTTTCTGTTATACACTTAGCCCAAGCCAGGCCATGGAGGATAAAGAGGAAATAAGCTGAGACTCTGGGACCAGGCTCCTTGGGTTTAATTCTGGTTGTTCCACTTATTATCAGGGCCCTAAGCCAGCCCCTTAACCCCCGGCAGCCTGTATCCTCCTGCGTGGAACAAGGATGCTAATAACACCCACTTCATAGGTTGCCATGCGGCTAATGTGCTAAGGCGAGGAATGCAGCTAGTCTAGCGCCCTTGATACCCACAGGCACTCCATAAACACCAGCTATTATTATCCCAAAGACCATCGACTGCGGAGTGGCAGCCCTTAAGCCAAATCTGGCCTAGAGACCTATTTTGTTTGGCCTTACATTTTCCTTTTCAATCAAACCAACATTTTCACACTGGTAGATTTTTAGACTAGGTTGGATATCTGGCAACATACAGGAATAACCCTGGCCTCTGCCATCTACAGCCCAAGGCCAAGGGTATCCTTTCGATAGCACCCACTTCCCCTGCGAGGACAGCTCTGCCCCACTTACTCCTACCACTGATTTGTCCCCTCTATCTCGCCTGTTCATGAAAGCAGCAACCCCTATTCTAGACCAATTTTTTCCCAGTTTTTTTTGAAAGAGGGTCCCACTTTAACCCAGACTGGTCTTGAACTCAGCAATTCTCCTAAGTACTTCTAGACCAATTCTATGAACATATCCAACTGTCTCCTTATTCCCCAGACTGACACTAGTCCTCATAATAATCGACTTCCTGCTTCCCTACCATGGCTTCAAGCCTCCTCAGCCTGGCCAAGAATGTTCAATGGATGACACATGTCAAAACTGTCTGAGGCATTAAAGAAGCCAAGCTTATTCTCCACCTGGCCAGACAGTCCATGGACAGCACATACTGACATCGTATTAAAGAAAAGATACTTCTGTATCTTATCCGTAGAGATGAGTACTCTGGGTAGGGCCTGGGTATCTATTTTTTTTTTAGTGTCCTGGGAGATACTTTTATTTTTTTTAGAGATATGGTCTCATGTAGCCGAGGTAGCCTTGAACTTAACATATAGCCCAGGTACTTACTTTCCTGACTTCATTTCCCAGATGCTGGGGTTAAAGATGCATGCCACCATGCCAGAATTCACTTGACAACATTTTAAGGTGCACAGGGATGTGCTCTGAGACCAGCCATTGCAGGAATAATGGCCTCTGGTTCTGAAAGCCCAGTGGAGTCTAGTGACCCTCATTCTCTCCTCTGATACGTCCTGTCATATCACACAAAGGACTAGATGAGTCTTGGTTTGTTTTTTTTTTTTTTCAACTCTTGTTTAGTATTGCTAAAGGATCTACTTGTATTTAAAGCTTGTCTCCACAAACAGATGGTAAACTCAACAGGGGGCAGATCCCGCCACACCCTTCTTTCCTATCCCCACCAGAGTTAATGGGGTGCCAAGCGCATTGAAGGCATCTGATGAAAACACCTCTTCTCAAATGGTCCATTCTACAATCATAAAGGCCTTACCAAGAGCACAAGTAGAACCAGCTGCACTGATCTCTGGGCGAGAAGGTTTGGTAAAAGCCAAAAACAAGAAAGATCGGGATATAAGGGAGTCTATGATGTGCCGGAGAAAAGCCTGAACTCATAGGGAAGTGATCTAAGGCTTGGGGAGTCAGAGGACATACTATACTCTGCATGAATTTTCTTCAGTTGGTCTTGGAAAGACTAATAAGAAAGGAGCAGGCCAAAAAAGGGTAACCAATGCTCAAGAAAGAGGGCATCCTCTTTCTTGTCCACTCAAAACACCCTCTGGGGGCACCCACGCAGAGAGGCAGGAAAAGGCAAATCAGGATTTCACCATACCCCAAAGCCAGGGAACCAGCTGCAAGTCTGACCCTAAGTAAGAGGCAGAGGGAGTGGAGAGAACACAAAGAATGTGACATGTGGAACAAAGAGGAGCGTAATAGCTCTTATCTGTGATCTCAGTGCTGGGGAGGCCGGAGCTGAGACTAGCCATAGCTAAAGAACTGGAGGCTACGTTGGGCTTCATGAGACCATCTCAAAAACAAAGCCTCTCACAGAGAGATGAGGGGGGCAAAAAGGCTCAGTGGGAGGTTTAGAGGCCTCTGGTGAGCAAGACATGTTCCTGGCCCTCACATATATATACCCACGGCGCCTCCAAGTTAGATGGGCTTCAGCATCCAATTTCTGAACTAGTCTTAAACCATGGCTTACTGTACAGACATGAAATTATGTTAACAGTGCAATTTGCATTCCTTGTGCCATTTCACGAACATGTTCCATCAGAGAAATAAAGGTTTCATTCATAACGCTACTACTGCTGATTGTACTATGACAATAAAAAACGTATTCTTCTGTTTCTTCTCCCAAGTCAATGGGCAGCTCAGAAAGAGGTAACAAAGACCACGGGCCCAGGGACTGCACTAGGCAACATCCACTCTAGGAAACACTCCTCCCCCTCCCAGTCACCATCATTCTCAGAGGTGTGGATGGTTAGTATTGAACACTAATGGGTAATGAAAGATACAAAATACAGTGCAAGAAAGGGCCTGGCAACAATATCACACATCCGTGGGATACTGGCTTAAGCATTTCCCAGATATCAACTCATCCTTTTCCCCCCTTGTGAATATTCCCCCACCCCGGAAGGATGAGAAATGAAGACTTTTGCCCAAGTCATACAGCTGGCAAGTGGAGGCGATCCATGTTGGACTGTATTTCAGGAGAATGTGGTTTTTATACTCAAGTCACCACCGTCTCTGGACAGTGAGGCTGAATGCAGAAGGGCAGAGGTGATGCTCTTAAGGCTCTAAGTAACATCTAAGGATGCCGCTCTGGTTAGGTTTTCCCAAGGCCCCCAATGCTCAAAGGAGTGAAATGTACAGACCCTACATCAGGGAGTCCATAGCCACATACATTAAGTGGATGATCATGAGGCTAGAATAGGATGGAGTCCTTCTCTGAAATCACCCGGGAGCATGCTACAAGAGCCCCACAGGGGAGACTGGCAAGAGCTGGCAAGGAAGGCTAAGGGCATTCACCTCCTCAGCCATCAACTGTACTTCCAGAGGAACTCAGCCTTACTGATAAGGGGGCCTCATCAATTGCTACTCAGGGTTCACAGGAAGTCAGTCCTTACACACACAGGGACCTTCTTGGCTGGTGGATTACAGATAAACAGATACCCCTGTCCTAGGGCAGGCTGTGAGCTGCAACCATGTTGGATTGTATTTCACTTTCTGCCTTCAGAGCCTGAAGCAATTCTATTTTTAAGCTTTCTGGGTGCCACAAGTAAAATAAGGTCATTTTAAGGAAATGAGCTTTGGCATTAGTCAACTTCCTCTGAAAGAGTTAACTGATCGGTGGCTTTGACACATCAGAAATCTTCCTGGTGCTAACCACAGAGGAAGAGCCTCTTGGTCAATGGTGCAATGTAAAAGGCCCAGGGAACCCTGCAAACCGTGACTGTCACTCAGGATGTGGACACTTCCCATGATGTCCCCCTCTCAAGAAAGTTTCAAAAATCCTTTTAGGTTGTTGTTAAGTCAAATTGTCTCTCTCAGGGTACCAGAAATATCACATCCAAAGAATAATAATAATTAAAACTCCAAATATCAGATCAAGCTCTCAAAAGCTCTGCTACCACTACTTAGGAAAACCTGTCAGTCCTTTCGATTTAAAAGTCCTTTTCACTGAGTGTCTAAAGTAGCTGTGATTTCTCAGTGTCCCTGGGAATAAGCTGTTTGATTTCAGAGCTGGTGGTTCAAAGCACACTTCTTCCCAAAACCCCAGTGTAACCACTTCTAGTGGAAACTTAAAACATAGTCCACCCACCTAAGCCTTCTATGTAGGGCATATAAGAGTTAACCCTCTCCTACAAAAGAGGTTCTAAGAGGGAAAGAATTTCCAGTTTCAGTTCTGACTTGGTCCTCTGCTGACTTGTGCCCTTGACTGAATAATTTAGCTGGAGCGAGTTTTTAATTGTATCACCTCAAAAACAAAAAACAAACAAACAAAAAAAAAACAGGTTGAATAGTAAAAACTGTAATGATTCCAAGACCATCAGATTTATCAGGTATTGAATATGCTAACCTAAAATACTGTCGTTAGAAGAATGTTGCATGAACATTACAAATAGCCCCAAACAGCTGGGCTACAGTAGAGAAAGCAAAGGGAAGTCAGTCATTAATTCTATCTTCTGGGGCCTATCAGCTACCTCCTCATTGGCTTCAACCTCAAGCTGGCACAGCTCCTGCCTTACACTACAAAGCACAACTCCAGCCTGGTACTCAGAGTCTCCAACAAAGTCAAGTTCATAGGGGTAGGAATGGGGGAGGTTGGATTCCATCCTGGCTTTTACCACATCTTCAAGTTTGCAGATGACTGGCCACAAGACCAACTCTCATTAAGCCTAGCGGGGTAGAAACAGTCTTACAACCTAAATGTTTGTGGGGAACACTTAAAGCAAAAGTATGAGATGAAAATAAACCAAACACACCTACCCCCACAAAGCCACATAAATAATTCCACTGCATTAACCTCACCCCCACCTTGCTGGTCTCTTTAGGTGGTTGCTTTCTGGTACCTTCTGTAGTATACCTCCTCTCTGTGCAAGTCATTCTTGGAAGGCAGACAGGATGGGGAGGGATATGTGGTTTCCTATACATAACACTTTCCCATTTATCTGGTCTTCTTGGTCCCCTGAAATATTACTGGATGGGGGCTCCTTAGTAACTGTAAACACAATTCCTGAAACACTATTTAAAACTGCTCACCACCATGAAAATTTGCATCAAACCACATGTGTACTCCCTCAAAGAACTCAGAGATGTTCCCTTCAGCATGGGGAAAGAAAAGAACTGAAATCTTTCCTCCTTGAACTATTTCAGGTAGTTACATAGACTTGGAGGAACCCACTATGCCAGTAAATGATTTTCACCCATCCTGATTCTTTTTCCAAGTTAACGTTACACAGCACACCGTAAAACACAGACTCTGTCCTTCCAAGCATTATACAAGAATTAAACAAGGTGGTGATTTTTAGAAAAATACACACAAAAAAATCCTTTCCTGTTCTCCAGCTTCAGTTAAGGGTGCTTTGTTCCCCAGGATGATTAGGGTGGTGCCCTTGGTACTGATTATAGTGGAGCTATTTGTACTGCCCACGTCTGGGCATTGCATTATATTAAAACTTCCATTTTGGGGTATGTAGTGACTAAAAATTCCCAGCTTCAACTTGGCACCAACCATACATCTCAGTGGAAGCAAGATTGCATACAGAACCACAGGAACCCGAATTTTTCTTCTTTCAAACTTGTTCAGGAAAAGAGACCCTGCTGAAACAGCATCTACAGTCCTCCAATCTCAGAAGAGATTTTCAGGCATGGAGGGTTTCTTTCAAAAAGTATAATCAGCAGGTTGCTATGACTGGATTAAATTAAATCTGATGTGATAGGCTCCCTCTTGCATTGATAGATTCTCAATTTTCTGGAAGAATGAAATTACATACCACTTTAGAAAAGTTACGATCATTCTGCTCATACAGGAAAACAAAGGGACAACAAGTATGTAGTCTGAGTTACAAAGATACTTCATTTATGAATACAAATTCTATGGGGCAGCTACTATTGCTATCTGAATGTACTACTTATACATTCATTATATTACTTTAAAAGGCCTCAGAATTAGTATTATTGTTGGTATTATCCTATAGGATGAACAAATCTGACAGATGAAGCTACTTGTCTAACAACAGACAACTCGAAAATGAAGACAGAGGGCCATACAACTAGGAAGAAGGCAAGCCACATGCTCTGCCAAGTTCTTCGATGTTCTGGAAGCAGAACTTGAAAGCAGACCCAGATGGGTCTAGAGTTCCGATCACCTGAAGAATGATCACCCACCTCTTCTTGAACATAGAATCTTTGGATAGTCTTATATTGGTTCATCTGCTACACCTTCCCAACCGTCATGCTTAGGGAAAAATATCGGTATAATTCAAAAACACATGGTGATGTATGTCTCTCATCTCAGAACTTGGGCACCTGAGGCAAGAAGACCGGGAGTTCAAGGCTATAAGAGACCCTGCCTCAAAAAAAACAAAATAAATTCCAAGACTTAACTGGAAGCCTATGGAAATACTGATAAGAAAAAGAATAAATAAATAAATCAAACTTTGCCTGCACCGCTTAGGACTTTGTATGCACTTGGGAGATAAACTTCGGACCCCTCCCAGAAGATACAGCTCTGAAAGCGTAGATTAACCAGTGATTCAGAATACATTACAATCTTACATAAAACCACTTCTGAATATGTATAGGAGGTATTTATATTCCTATAATGAAACATTATTTTTGAGTATACAAGTTCAAAACAATCATATTCCTAGAATAATAAATTCATGGCAAGAAGAATAATAAAAGTTTAGAAATAACTTGGAAGATGGTGAGGGAAATATTTTTTGTACTTTTTAATTACGGTGAATTACATATAAATTTGGTTAGACAGTCTGGGTGATCTGATCCAACGAATTATCTAAGATTTTTTTAAAACAGTAATTTAGTAGTCTCACAATTTCCTATTATCAAAAATAACTTTCCCTGCAAATTTGAATCTAATCCAAGAAATGTGTCAATGGCCAGTTGTTTCAGGTTATTTATGATCTTGAGAGTGTAGGGGGAGATAGGCTTATTGTATGGCCGAACATGTTTAATCAAGTCGGTAAAACTATTTACTGCTAATGAAAGCATGGAATATCCTGTGCCTGAGAATCTAGCACACTGGATACTGTATGTGCAAGCAGGTACTGTACTCAGCTTCCCCCCCTGCTGGCAGACCCTAGTCACTGAAAGGATGAGCCTTTGACGGGGACTGTATCACACATACCCAGTAAGTATCTCTAGGTTGGAAAGCACTCAAGATTCAACCCAGGGCAAAATTACGAAGAGAAAGGGAATTTTAAAAAATTATTTCTCTACCCACCCCATTTCCAGAAGTCCTATATATGTGTACAGACTTTTTCTTAAAAGACCTCAGCAAAATACTGATTGTGCAAAAACAAACACATCTAAAACCTAAGACTAGGTGAGGTCCTTGACTGGTATTATCAGGCAACCATAGGTATCAGAGTCCGGGTGGGTTCTAGCCTGGTCTGGGCCAAGCCTCAACACGAGGGTTAAGGCAGGAGGCATGGAGGAAGGAATGCGGGAAAGAAAGGAAGAGGGGGAGACCTCGGGGCCACACTTCTTTCTAGTAGCAACAAAAAGGGAAGCCTCACACTGACCTAAATCATCTCTCAAAGGCGCTTTATAAATTACAGGGACAAAGGGAGGGGGTGGCGGGTGGCCTGGGAACCCCACAGGCACCCTACCCTCTGACCCGCCCCCTCCCCCCCCAGCACAAGGGAAGCCAGACAGAAAGCAGCTCAATTCGGCCACGGGCGTGAAGCCCTCATCTGGGTTTCAATTGCCCATCCATCCACCCCCCAAAAGAAACACACGTAAACACTATGCCCAACCCGGGGGCGGCCACTCCCGCCCCGGGGCTCCTAGAAGCGGAGGCCGGGGATTTACTTAGTTAGATTTTTCTTGCTTACTCATTTCCCTCAAGCACCCAACCCCCCGTTCCCACTCCAAAACCCCGCTCTGTCGCCTACCCACCGGGGCTCGGGCCCCCCCGGGGATCCCGGGACCTTGCGGCGGTGGCTCGGGCCCCCGCGCGGTCCGGGTCACTAACCTGCTGCTGTAAGGGCATTTCCGAAAGCAGCCTGGCTCCGGGGTAGGCGGGGGGCCGGCTGGAGAGGGGACCCGAGGCCGAGTGGAGCGGCGGCGCCGGGCGAGGGCGGGCGCCGTGGGGGGGGGTGGGGACGGGAGAGGGAGGGTGGCGGTGCCGGGTGCGAGGGCGCCGGGACGGTCCCAGGCCTGGGAGCCGGCGAGCAGGAGGAAGTGGGTGCCCCCTCTCCCCCTCCAGCGCCCCCTCCCGCCGCCGCCTCCTCCCCAGTCACAGGCGCGTCCTCCACGCACGTGTGCGAAACGTCACCGGCGGGTCCCGGAGAGAAGGGACAGATCCTGGCGGCGGGACGGGAACCCGGCTGCCCCCGCCCTCCGTCGCCGGGGGGCGGGGAGGGGGACAGGGCGGGGAAGGAAGGGGCAAGGGGAGAGGCGGGTCAAGGGCAGGCCCGGGGCCCGGTGAGCAAGGCCCCGGCGCTCCGGCCACGCGGGCGCCGCCGCTGCCGCCGCGGAGATGCGCCCAGGCCGGAGCACCCGCCCGCCAGCCCCTTGTCGCAGACAGCTCGAGCCCTGGCCCGCCGGGGCTCTCAGCTCCACCTCCCCCACCGCGATACCCCTCCACCTCCCAGATCCCCTTTGTTGCCGGGAGCTAGGTCCCCAAAGGTGCCAGGCACTGGAGCTCCTGCGCTCGGAGCACGCCTGCGGGACCCCCGACCGCGCAGGGGCAGCAGAGGCAGGAGGGGACGCTTGCACGCCTCGGGTCCCCCAGTTTACATCCCCTGGGGTCCCCCACTCTCCAGCGCACTACTCCCTCCCCCACCCCCTTCTCCATCCGGGGCGTGACCCCTTCCTACGCCCGAGAAAGAGGAAGCTTCGAGTTGCAAGGGAGGGAATAGTGGGGGTAGGGAAAAGTGCAGGGAAAGAAGGGGGGGGCGCGAAAAGTTTTGGAGTGTTGGATGCGGTTGGCTAAGAGGGACTCCCCACTGCCCTGCGCGCCTGCCCAGGCCCCCAGGTCCTCCCAAAGTCCGCAGGAAGCACCCCGAGTCTAACAATAAGCACACGTTGGAGGGACAGCAACGAGGCCCACGGTGCTCAACCCCGCGCTCTCGCGGCCACCGCTCCCGGGAGCCCGCCTCCCACCTGGGCTAGGGACGCTGCGGAGGGAGGGTATTACCGGTGGGCCGCCGCCGCCGCCGCGTCCTGGTGCTGGCGGCTGCTGCAGCAGCCCGGCTCTGCTGGAGGGTCCTTGTGGCGTGGTGTAGAGGAGGCTGCCGGCGGCCGGCTCCGTGCCGGGGACACTGGGGAGAAGGGGCCCGGCGGCCAGGGTGCCGCTTTGGAGGGAGGTGGCACAGGACGTGGTGGAAGGGTTCGTGGTGAGGATCTGGATGTAGGTGCCCGGGGCGGCGGCGGCGGCGGCGGCGAAGCCGGGGCTGGCTAGCAGTGCCCTTTTGTCCATGGAGGCTGCAGCGGCGGCGGCGACGACAGCAGCCCCCTCCCCACCCCCGGCGGTCACCAGGTACTGCTCCAGGGCGGGCTGGATCCCCTTTCTCATCTCTCGCTCCTGCTCTTTTTTAGTGTTACGATATACTAACGTATTGCTTTCAATTTCTTTATTATTTGCAGACGGAGTTTCCAAGTCTCTCCTTCTCGCCTCCCCTCCCGGCGCTTCCGAACCCTCTCTCTCTCTTTTCTTTTTATTTTTCCGCACCGCACAGGCCCCGGGGGCCAAAAATAATCGGGGGTCTGGAGAGAGGAGGGTCCCGGCCGCACGGATATCAGGCCCGGAGGAGGGATGGAGGCGTCGGGGGCAGCCGATGCAACGGATTGCGAGGCGGCGGCGGCAGCCCGGGTGCTGCGGCCGGCAGCTGAAAAATGGCTCCAGGAAGCTGCTGCTGACAATGAATGAAGGGATACGGTTTACGCGCCAAGGTCCTCCCGCGAAACTCAGATTTCCCGCCGGCTTTTCAAATCATATTTGCATATCTCCGCCCCTCAACCCGCCGAGGACTGTTCCCACAGTCCATTGGATCGCTGTCGCCTTACTTCAATACCAATCCTGGAGCGAGGTCGCCACCGGCTGTTTTCCATTGGATGTCATATATTATGGTTACCGGGGTGACCCGGGCTCTATTTGCATAGGCTATCCTGATTGGCTGAAACTAGAGCAGGCTTCTTAGAAGGAGGGGCAAGGCCCTACTCTCCCACGGAAAGCCACGCCCATCCCAGGCCCCTCCCTCGTTCCCGCCCGCGGGGCTGGCTTTGATGACCTGGGAAGGGATGACCTGGGAAGGGACTCTCTCTCTCTCTCTCTCTCTCTCTCTCTCTCTCTCTCTCTCTCTCTCTCTCTCTTTCTCTCTCTGCCTCGCAGACTCAGTGTGGATCTAGTCCTGAGCTCAAGTTTCGTTTTTGGAGATTATCAAGATGACACTCCGAGACTTCTTTTCCTTTAACCAGTCGGGGTAGTAAATGAAGAACTGGTAGAGATTTTCCTACATATGTGTCAAAGGCAAGTTGGACCCGGCCCGGCAGGTGGAAAACTGAGCCCTTTAAATCCTGGGTTTCTTCCTTCCTGAAATCCAACCAATGACGCGAGAGCGGATCCGGAGGCCAAGGCTGATAGACAGAAGCATGTGGGCAGACAGAAACGTGGGGGTAGAAGGTTCAGCTGACGCGACTGCAGGCACACTTTAGTTCATATTCCAGATCATTCCTGGTGGCTTCATGATTAGCCTGAATTGAGTTTAAGTAAAAATTAACTCTTTGGTCCAGTGAACTCTTGACTACAAATATAGGTTTGAGTCTAACAGAAACCATTTCTGGCCCAGAAACACCCAGGGACGTTAATCAGGGCTAACCTAGAACTGATCCGCGGGTTTTTAATCCGCCATGCAGTAATCCGAAGAAGTACAGGCTTTTATGGTGACCTGAGACTTTCAGTGAAAGCTGCCTGCCTGCCGAGGCGCTCGCCTCTTCACATTCTCAGACTCCAGGAAGTTCTCCAGCTAACAGCAAACACTACAACCTAAAACTAACCCAGCACATTTTTAAAGAGGGGGATAATGTATGCATATATATGTGTAAATTAGAAAATATCAGAAAAAAATGAAATGGTTGTCGAACGGGTTTCTCTATTGAATTAAATACTCATGGATCTTTAAAATGAGGAATGTGGGGCTGGAGGGATGGATCAGTTAGTAAAATGCTTACCTACATAAGCAAGAGGACCTAAATCGACCCTCAACACTCACATTAGAAAGCTAGGCGTGACAACCTGTCCCACTAATCCTAGAGCAGGGGAGATGGAGACCTAAAGATCCTGGGGGCTTGCTGCTGGTCAGCCAGTGAAGCCAATTGGCAAATTCCAGATTCAGTGGCCTACCCTATTCTGAAAAATAAGGTAGAGAGCTATTGAGAAAGACATCTGAGGCTGACCTCTGGTCTCTATATACACTTGCATTACACAGCATGTGCACTCAATACACATGCCCATGTGCGTGCGCGCAAACACACACACACACACACACAGACAGAGAGAGAGAGAGAAGTATTTAACTCTAAGGAGGAAGGTGAGGGAAAATGTAGAGACTAGGTCTTCACTGTAGCTGAGAATTGTGTAAAATAGCTGTTGAGATATACTGAGATATATGGTATATTGTTCTACCTCAGCCACGTTACAATTTTTTAAATGTAGGGTATTTGGTAGGGTGCTCAATGGACAATGATTGCATTATACCAAGTCCTTTCACCTGACTATTGATTATTATTATTGTTATTATTATTTATTATGAATTTACCCAAACTGACAGTCAAACCCTATAGGAAGCCTAACAATTTGGGGTCAGTTCATATATAGGACCTTCTGATACTTCTTCAGTCCTATTACTTTCTTGAAGTTAAAAATACTGTTAAACTTTATTACCAGAATTGGAAATACTTTGGTTTAGTGTTCAAGATTGTTGAGGATCCATAGTATTTGTACATTTGAAAAATTGTGGACACTGATAGACTTGACTGTATTTGTAGACTCATTTGAATTTGAATTGTGGAATTCAAATGCCTAAGTACCTGGTTGAGCGAGCTTCTTTAATCTTATTTCATCACTGTCGCTTTGCATTATGGGTCACCGTGGAGAAAGCTAACTGGAAGCTAGGGTACTGCCAGCTGCATGATATTACTGATAGCTTGCCTATGGTAGAGGTAGGGAGGTGTTGGGGGAGGGGTGTTGCAACATAAAGTCATTAAAGAGCTTTATCTGACATTACAGATCCCAGACTTTGCAGACTTGAGCTCCCCATAGGTAACAACAGTAAGGTAAGTAGGACACAGCCCTGGAGGCTGGGGAAGTGGTAAGCTGCCATCCGAAGCTGAGTTCAGACCCTAGAATCCATGAGTCCTTGGTGGAGAGGTAGCGAATTTTAGTAGGTTTGCACTTAGTAATCAGGATAATGTGGGTTTGCATGCTGACTCTGCTGCCTCATAACTGTCAGTCCCCTCCTTGTTTAAAAAGAAAATAAAGGTCGGAGAAATGGTTCAGCTGGTCAATGGTACACTTGTTGCCAAGAGCTACAACTTAGAGTTTGGTCCGCAGAACCCGGATAGGGGCGAAAAAGTCGACTTCCAAAAGTTATCCTCTCGTCTCTGCCCTCTGTTGCATACAACACATTTATTTTTTTATTATTGTGTTGGGGGTGTTAAATGACACATGTGAGTGTTGGCAAGGTGTACGCATGCAGCAACAAGGATGTAGAGTCCAGAGGATGACTGGGTGGACTTGTTGTTCATGTATCATGTTATAAAATACATGAAGAAAACTTCAAAATAAATGTACGCCTCAATGGGTCATTATCCTTTGTGATTTTCACCCAGGTCTAGAAGTAGAGCTTTGCCTGAGCCCCTGAGGTCTGATTCATGTGTCCCTCTCCTGGACCAGCTCTCCCTCCAAACAGAAGTAACCCTGAGTCTGATACATATAGTCTTTATTTCCATGTTGGTTAGTCTGTTTTCACTGAAATACCTAAGGGAAAAATAACTAAGAGGAGGAAAGATGTATTTTGGCTCATGGCAGTGTTTGTACACAGTTAGCCAGCTCCAATGGCTTAGGGCTGGTCTGAGGTAGAGGCACAAGGTGAAGAAAAGTTGACTACCTCATGGCAGTCAGGAAGCAATCAAGAAGGGTCTGGAAGAAAGATATACAGCCCTTGCCTCCAGATATGCAGTAGATACAGTGATCCATTCAGCTTTAAAGTCATCAGTGGTAACCCATTAGTGAAGTTAGCAACCTCAAAATCCAGTCACTTCTCAGAACTGCCATGTGGAGATTAGGCTTCAGCATGTAAGCCTATGGAGGTCATGCTTCTAGGAACCTTCTAGGAACTCCACACAGCTGAGTATTATCTGTTTAAGAAAAATGTCACTTGGTTTTGGTTTTGAAGTCATTTTAGCTTTATGGTTCTTCACCGATCCTTTTTTTTAATTTTTGCAATCTAGGTTGAAGAATGCAGACCCTCTTAAAAGATATGCCCATTAGGAGCTGGCAGGATGGATCTGTGAATAAGGACACTTGCTGTCAATCCTAATGACCTAAATTCAGTCCCCAGAACCAATACTAGAAGGTGGGAGCTGACCCTTGCAAATTGTTCTCTGACCGCCACACATAGTACATATGGACACATGCACACATATATGCCCAAAACCCATCCATAGTTGAGTAAATATCAAAGCATTCACGGGGCTCCATGTTCAGTGCTTCCAGGAACACGGAGACATGTTTTTGCAATTTTCCTGGTTTTACCTTTTCCATTCCCTACACCTATTTTAAAGCTTCCCGTTCTTCTCATGTGTCCCTGCCTTGACCCATTTTGATTTTACTCTCAGTGGTTTCTCCTCAGTCGAAAAAGGAATGCCAGTGGTGAGAGTGTGTGTGCATACATTCATGCATGTTTGTATGGATGTGTGCATGAGTGTGTATGTGAGAGGAGGTGCATGGAATGTATATGTGTTGGGGGAAGGGTGCCTGTGTGTGTGTGTATGTGTGTGTGTGTGTGTGTGTATGTGTGTGTGTGTGTGTATGTGTGTGTGTGTGTATGTGTGTGTGTATGTATGTGTGTGTGTGTATGTGTGTGTGTATGTGCGTGTGTGTGTGTATGTGTGTGTGTGTGTGTGTATGTATGTGTGTGTGTGTATGTGTGTGTGTGTGTGTGTATGTGTGTGTGTGTGTGTCTGGGTGTGTCTGGGTGGGTGCATGTATGTGTATGGGAGGGCGCATGCATGATTGTTTATGAGTATGTATGTGAATGTGTATTTATGTGTGTAGGTGTGTGTGTGTGTGTGTGTGTGTGTGTGTGTGTGTGTAGAGAAAGACAGAGAGTGTGTATGTGTGTAAGATAAAATTTAACTGTTGTTCCTTAGGTACTCTTCACCTTCATTTTGAGACAGGGTCTCTACATGCCCCAAAGTTCACCATGTAGTCCAGATGGCTGGCCTGCAAGCCCCCCCAAGTCTGCCTGTCTCCCTTACCCTGTACATGCTGAAATTATAATTAATTAGGTACCACACCATGCCTTATTTTTTTTTAATGTGGGTTCTAGGAAATCAAACTTGGGCCATGCTTGCAAAGCAAGCTCGTTATTGAATGAGCTACCACCCAAGTCAATTAGAGGTCAATTTTGAGAGTGAGGGAGATTGCCCAGATCCATTAGATCTTCCACCCATAGTCCCTTGGCCTCATCTGCTTCTGGACGGCAAAACACTTCTCATATCTAAGCACTGGCATCCAGTGGAGATCTGTTGCTTCCTGGGAGTCCACATGTTCATGGATCCCATGTGTACTGCTTACTTCTTCACTGATCTCTCATGACTCATATAGTTGGGAGTTGGCACTCATTCACTTGCACCTTGGGACTTGGGTGGTTTGTAATTGAGTTTGGTTTCAACACTTCCTATGGATCTGGTTTGGTTTGGTTTCAACACTTCCTATGGATCTGGGGCTCTACTTTCTAGAAGTCATTTCTGTTTTTACATGGGGGTAAGGAGGGATGGAAGAATGTTACTATCTGTCATCTTCAGATGTAAATTCCCATTTCTTTAAGACAGTAGTTCTCAACCTGTGAGTCACGACCCATATGGCAAACCTTCATCTCCAAAAATATTTACATTATGGTTCATAACAGTAGCAAAATTACAGTTATGAAGTAGCAACAAAAATAATTTTATGGGTGGGGTCACCAAAATATGAGGAACCGTATTAAGGGCCACAGCATTAGGAAGGTTGAGAAATACTGCTTTAAATTATGTATTTTGAACCCACTGACTTGGCTTGTCATTGAATCATGTCACTTAGACAGATGTTCCCATAAGCATCAAAGAAAAGGAGAGAATTATGGGCTGTTTTGTTTCCAGTTTCTCAGAGAACATTTGCAAAAGAGAGCTAATGGCAGAACAGGTGTCAAAGGCCTCAGTTCTTATGGGCTCTGATGACATGTGATTTGTATGTGACTTTTCATATTTGGTAGGCTGGTTGTGCTTCTTGTGGGTTTTAGGTGGGGCACACTGCTGGCAGCATATCACAAGGGCCTGTGAGTAAAGAGGTACTTTTTCTCTGCTACTTTGGGTTCCTTGACCGTAGTACACCATCTTGATTCTCATTCTACTCCTCTGGCCTTCTGGATCCCATTGATGGTTTCAATTTTTTTCTATATTCCCTTAAGCACCACTCTTATTTTGTCCATTCTCTTTTGTACCACCTCTTTTCTTGTGGTTAAAATGCACATAATATAATGTTTATCATTTTAACCATTTGTAAGTATTGGATTATATACATTTACAATGTGTTACCATGACAACTCCCTGTACCCAGACCTTTTCAATCTCCCCCCAACAGAAACTCTGTATCCACCAAACAATAACTTCCTATGTGACTTACTGCTCTCATTGCTGTGACCAAACGCCTGAAAAGAAGCTTCTTAAGGGAAGGGGACTTAATTTGGCTCCTGCCTTGAGGGCACAGTCCAACGTGGCAGGGAAGGCATAAGGGTGGGAGTGGCTTTAGACTGCAGTAGTGGAAGTTCAGGGCTGCTTTCTTACATCTCCCTGGACCAGAAAGGAGAGGTAGAACACAAGTGGATCTTGCCTATAGCCTCAAAGTCGATATCATCTGACACTCACCAGAGGGGTTCTGACAAAGGTTGGTGGAGAGGTATCCAAAATATGAGCCCGTGGGGGACATTTTACACCCACACTGTAGCACTCTCTACACCCATTTTCCATGACCTCCTGTATCTAGTATTCTACTTTCTAGCAGTTGAACACTACCTGGTACCTCTCACACGTGGAATCTTAAGCATTTTGCCTTCTGTGTCTGGCTAATTTCAACTGCCCTTATGGTTCCAAGGTCTGTCCAAGTTGTGATATATCCCCAAATTCCATTCCTTTTTATGTCAGAATAATATTCTATTATGCAGATATACACCATGTTTTGTTTATCTCCTTCACTACTGATGGGGTCTTGGCTGTTGTGAATATTACTGTAAGATGGTTATGTAGATAACCATTCAAGTTCCTACTTTCCGCTCTTTTGGATATACACTTAGGAGTAGAACTTCTGTAAATATATTGTAGTTCTACATTTTACTCTTGGAGTTCCTTCCCAAACAATCTGGTCTTTATTTGCAATCTTTAAACTACCATTCATGAGTTATTGTCAAATAGAGCTTTCTGTAATAGTGAACATGTTCTGTAATTTCATGGCATCTAATATGCTGACCCCTTAGCTGTGTGGATAGTCACATAAAGCAACAGATATCATGACCAGTAGATTAAGTTTTAAGTTCCACTTGGCTTTGGTTTATTTAAATTCAAAATTAGACAGGCATATATAGGTGAATATATGGTACAACATGTATCTATAAACTGAATTTTTATCACTTTATACATCTAATCTGGTCATGTATTTGAGTCTAAAAATCCCCAGATTCCAAAATTCCAAGAATATCATTTGAAAACTGTAATTTTAGAAATTACTTCAAATAACATATTTTAAAAAGAAATTTTGCTTGAGAAATATAATAATATTACAGAACACGTCATAGGATACTTTATATAACCAATTCATCAATAACAGATCTTTGCAAGCAAAAAACTCACATATACTAATGACAGTCATGCCTGTATAACAGATATAAGCATTTAAACTGCATTCATAAGGAAACAGATAAAAGAGCAAACTATATAAGAGGATATCAGTCCAAATTGGTGACATATGTCTGTAATCCCAGCATTCAGGAGCTGGAGTAAGGAGAAAAGGAGTTCAAGATTATCTTCGACTGTACGTTCAGTGAGTTCAGACCTAGACTGAGCTACATGAGAATCTGTCTCAGGAAAAAAAAAAATATGTTGCTAAGGTTGTTTTTAGTCTTTTGACCAGATAGATCAAAACTTACCACATACAGTTGCCCAAGGAGGTACTTATCAAGATATTATCTTTCACAAATGCAGATGTACAAAAAGACAGTTCTGTAGTCATTGAGAAAGTTCAAACATTTGTACAAGCATGCATTGTGCCTATATGTAAAGTCAAGGTTGTATAATGTTCTTTCAGGGATGATAATTCATGAAAAATGCCTGGAATGGATTAGAACTCTGTAGAGGTTTTTATACAATTTATACTTCCATTATAGGCGATGATGGTATGATGACATACACAGCATAGCAATGTTTAAAAGCTAATGCTGGCAATTTGAAATAGTGGGATGAAAAGGAGGGGAAAACAAAAACTAAAAGGAAAATTCAGTCTATGAAAAAAGGCATTATAGGGTCCAGGCACTTGGGAGGCAGAGGCAAGCAGATCTCTGAATTCGAGGTCAGCCTACTCTACAGAGTGAGTTCCAGGGCTACATAGAGAAATACTGTCTTAAAACAAACAAATAAACATAAAAAGGAAAAAAGGCATTATAAGGCTGGGCTACATTGCATGAATCCAGTACTGAATCCACCAGGTATTGTATTATATACCTACAATCCTAGCACTCAGAAAGTAGAGGCAGGAGTTCCAGAAGTTCAAGGTTATCCACTACTACTTAATTTGAGGCGGACCTGGGCTACATGAGACCCTATTTTAAAAGAAATAATCCTCCACATCCTACCCCTCAAACAAAGAAAAAACAAACAGATGCTAATACAAGGTTGTGGCTAATTAATTACATGGATGTTCTCCACGAGAGCTGCCTTTCTTTCACTTTGGGGGCCTCTTTTAAAGACACCCTTGTCTTTTAGAGAATGGCTGTCCACTGCACTACTCTTGTGGAAATTCCTGTGAGTCAGTAGATGCAAGCATTCCTTCCTTAACCCGCCCATCTTCTGGGCCACATTTCTACATTCTTTGGGATTTAGAGAGCTACTCCATCTCTCTCATACACAGGCCACAGATTTGCTAGACACAACAGAGGTGATGGGACAACACCTCTGCCTACATGTCTTCTCGTCTTGCTCTATGCTGATTTTTGAGTCCATCAGTGACCTCACTGGCTTACTTAGGCAAATTCAGATTTAATTTCTTAGAAGTTCCTGGTATTTCTTCTGGTAAAAAGAGTTCAGCCAATGCAGACTCACATGATGCATTTTTACACTCTGGTTTTCAGCTCCATTGCCAAGTAGAGTGGCCAGTCCATTTTCCTGTACTTTCTCCTCATGCAGTGTGGTAAGTGGGAAAAATAAGCTTTGTTGGTAACATTTTGAAAGTCACTTAATATAGCTTGGCACGGTGGAACATACCAGTAATTCCACCAGAAAGCTGAGGTAGCCTTTGCCTTAAAAAAAATGATACATCATTTGAGAAACCTTGGTTGTATGTACCTCTGACTCTGTCGTTCCAGTTTGGGGACACAATTGAAATCTATTTCATTTTGCAAAGTCTGATGAGTCACCAAGTTCATGTTAGAAAATATCTCACCTTTCTCAGTCATTAATACATAAATAGTCAAGTTCCAGATTTTTTTGTTTTATTTAACAAGGACATAAAGTGTATATTTTATTTTTAAAAAAATCAAGGGGGACAGTTGTGCACCCTTTACCTTGTGAAGAACACACTAGTGGTACATAAGTTACATTTCTATATTACTGTGACCAAACACCTGATGAGAGGAAGGGCTTATTGTGGTTCAAAATTTGAGCTGAGATACAGTCCCTCATGATGGAGAAGTCATGGCAGCAGGTGCATGAGACAGCTCCATCACATTGGGTCTGCTGTCAAGAAGTAGATAGCAGACAGGCTGAGCAAGATATCTCTGCTGGTAAAAGCTGGCAAGCCTACCAAACTGAGTTCAATCCCTGGGGCCTACATGGTGAAAGGAGAGAACCAACTCCCAAGGATTGTCCTCTGAACTCTACATGTATGTACATACATGTATATGCACACACATAGTAGTTTGAGTGATAATGGCCCGATAGGCTTATTTTTTTTAATATGTTTGGTCCCCAGTTAGTATAACTGTTTGGGAAGGATTAGAAGGTGTGACCTTATTGAAGTAGGTGTGGCCTTGTTGGAGGAGGTATGTCACTGAGGGTTGGCTTTGAGATTTTAGAAGCCCACACCAGGCCCAGTATCTCTCTCTGCCTGCTGCCTGTGGATCAGGATGTAATCTCACAGCTACTGTTCCATGTCAGTCTGCTTCCCACCATGATGATCATGGGCTAACCCTCTAAAATTATAAGAAAGTCCCCAATTGAATGCTTTATTTTATAAAAGTTGCCTTGGTCATGGTGTTTCTTCACAGAAATAGAACCATAATTAAGACAGTACAATAAATAAATATAGGTAATAAAAAATTTAAATCCCAAGGGTGGTCCCCAGTAACTCACTCCTCCAGCAAGCCTCCACTTCCTAAAGGTTTCATAACCTTCCAAAACAGTTCTACCCTGGAGACCAAGAGTTCGAACACATGAGACTACAGGGAACATTTCACTTTCAAGCTGTAAGAGGTAAATAGAATCCCAACCTCTTCAATAGGTAAGTAACCATGAATAGTGCTGCACTCCATGCTTTTTTGTATCCCCCTGAGGAACCTCTACATTCCCAAGTGGTTTTGGTTTTGAAGGACACTGAGGGTTTTACTGTAGTTGTTAGGTTTGTTTTAGACAACAACTCACTTTGTGTGAAGGCACAGAATTGATACACAGGTGAATAATTGGGCAGTAGAGATATCTTGTATTTTGCACTTGTGTTTTCACTTTTAGATCCTCAAACAACTCAATTTGTATTTGGGGAAATCCTCTGAAACTCTTGTAAGTCTGTGCTGCCTATTCTAAATTCTGGCTATTATTCAGCTGTTGCAAAGAAACACTTTTGTGTTTTCACAGCAGGAAGTGCACTAATCCCTCTCCAGAATTTATCTTTTTAGACTCCCCCCCCCCCACCGCAAGGCTTAGGGAATGTTTATCACTTGGACTTTCAGCATTCAGAGTTATGACATTTGGGCTTGTGTCTTTTGAGATCATGACCCAAGCCAGTAGGAGACAGCTGGACTTCTTATTGAAAGGTGGTCTTTCTTCACCTGGAAAGGTCACCCTCTGTTTTTGTCCAGCCAGCTACAGGAGCAGGGAGCAAGAAGGCTACCCACTGGGGAGTAGTTGTTTATATCCTGTTGCTGAAGGGAGGTGGGCAGGTGGACTTGGCTTTGGCATTCTCATACACTGTTAAGTACATGAGGCACACAGAGTGCCAGGGACAGAAAGAGGGGGATTGTGTGCTGATGACAAGAATGAGGGAGTTGGAGGATGTGAACAGGATGCTTACTAGCCATCTTCTTTCTAATCGGTTTTGTCAAGAGTTGCCTTTGTCTTTGTTGAGCCCAAAGTCATGAGGCAGCCACAAGGAACAGATAAAAGTTTATTTCTGTAGGTTCCCAGCAGTCCTGCTTTGAGATGTGGGAGGAGGGAGAGGAGGAAGGAGGAAGGAGAAAGTAAGAGGAGAATGGAGAGGAGCCTTCCTGGAAACTCTTTCACTCCGAGGTAGCCATGACCTTGCCTTTGGACTACAGCAGGAGTTAATTTTTCTGTCACCTTTGAAAATCCTTCTCCCTTCTCAGGTTACTGAAGGGAGGCGCATTTCACAAGGGAGGCTTTTGGTCCACTTCTTGAGAAATGGGTGTCTCCATAAATATTTTCAGTTGATTGACTAGGCCAACATTGCCAACTGAATCACATCTGCCCCAGGTATGCAAACTTCCTGCTCAAAGACAGACTTCCTACATGCCATACTGAAGAGAAAACAGAAGGGAATGAGTTCGGCACGTGTTTGGCAGATGTGTTCCAAGTGCACCCTGTGCAGAACCAACAGCAGAAATGCACAGAGGCTAATGTGATTCGGGTCAGCCATGGTTAGAATCTGTGTTTGAGAACAAATAGGCTTTCTTCAGTTGAACCAGATGTTCTTCCAGTCATTCCATGCATTCCTTTGAACCCTAACCCTTCCTCCCAGCCTGGTTGTGTAGCTAATGTTATAATGTTGGTGATAGCTTCATATGAACCAGAACTTACTCCTTTGGGCTAAGTTCCCAACATACCAAAGCAGGGGTGCAGTATCTGTTGAGGGAAGGAAGGAAGGGAGGGAGGGAGGGAGGGAGGAAGGAAGGAAGGAAGTATGAAGGAAGGAAGGAACTGAAAAAGTTATTTGTGTATGAAGAAATTCATTCAAGCTATGGTTATTAAAAATCAATGGTTCTGTTTGGTTTTAGACATTGAATTCTCTGTTCCAATACAGACTTGGTGAACCTAAAGAGCTGCAGTGACACAAGCCTGAATGGGAAGTCTGTGGCCAGCCATATACCCCTTCCTGGTACAGAAATTCCAAATCATAGGTATATGGAGAAGGGCTCAATGCCTGCTGCCCTCAGAAAATAGTCTAGGTGACTCTGATGCAGAGGCAGGTTTGGGACACTGTTCTAGGGATCCGCTGAGCACAGGAGAGGCCTTCATAAGGGCAGGGAGTATCTTTTTCACACCTTGAAGTCAATATTCATCTTACATCTTGACAGTCTCTTCCTCACTCCTTTTACCACAATTGCCTGTTTGTGGTATTCTCTAACTTTCCTTCAGAGCTAATTTTGGTGTTTGTTTTGTTTATCAGTATTTTTGAGACAAGGTCTCACATGGGCCAGGCTAACTTTGAACTTTAATCTGCACACACAAATCTTCCTGCCTCCACCCCCCAAACACTGACATTTCAGGTGTGCCACCACACTCAACTCCCTGTTTAATTTTTTTTTAATTTGCTTTTATTTGTTGAGTCTGGGGCATATGTAGCCCAAGATGGCCTTGAACTTACTATGCAACCCAACCTTGCTGTGAATTCCATATCCTCCCCAGCCATGCCTAGACAGGCATTTACTATGACGCAGGCTTTCCTCATTTGCTCCTGATCAAAAGACAATTAAAAGAAGGGCTGGAGACTTGACTTCCACACACATGCTTGCAGAGGTTGCCATCCCTTCAAGAAGAGAAAATTGTTAGGTTTTGTTTTTTTTTTTCCCCCCAGGAGAGTATGTTACAACAAGCCCTTATTTATATCTCTTTTATTTAGCAGAAAACTGGTTGCTTACAATCACTACACAACTTCATAATGTTGATCAGTGAACGGTTTTATAATTCATGGGAAAGGCTGCAAGCTTCTTATCAGTTCATGATATTTTATAAAATTTGGCCCTTTTCAAAGCTATCTAGTAACTTTCTCATCAGCAATGTGCATAGAATGCATTGCCCACTTCTTTTCCTCAAACTGACTCCCCAGAAAAGGCTCTAACAAACTCCTCTTGTGACTAAATTCTTCATGCCCTCTAGAACCTATGAAAGGATGCATTGGCCTTCTCTGAAAGACAAAGAGTTGAATGTGTCCTTTTACCCTTGGCTCCCAGGACTTTTCTTCATGACCTTGAAAGGGTAGCAGCTTGACACTCTTCATGGAACATCATGGGAAGGTTCATGTTAAGACTCAAACTACAGGAAGAATTCCTTGGGTTCCTTCCTCAGACTTGGGTCCATATATCCTAAGAGTGGGTTTATTTATAGACAACGATTATGTGCAAATTTCTGCTGAAATACAGAGGATTCTAATCACTGCTTCTCTCTGGAGCATCTTTCCCTGGTCTGAGTACAATTTCTTTCAGTTTTGATCAGAATGTCAGGATGTGTGGTGCATAACTAATGGGCTTCCCGCTGCCATCTGGCAAGCTGCATAAGTCCACAGCACACGTTATGGCAGAAGCCAGACCACAAGCCTGATTTAAGGGGAAGCAGGTTACAGGAGGGCTGTACCTGTCAACTGTGAATCCCCCTTGGAAGTTCCATCATTTCCTTCTGGTGCAAAGCCCAGCTTTGACCATCAGGAAATGTCTATAGCTTTCAGGACAGCGTCCTTTACTTACACTGATAAAAATAAAGCTTAGTTTTCAAATCCTTTTGTTACCAAAGAATACTTTTCTTACTTGTAGTGTTTTAAGGTTTTCTTTGGTTTGTCATTCACACATCACTAATTGCCACCAAAACTTTTAATTATATCAGGATTGTGGCTTTTGAGGGCTTTCCTATTCTGGAGAAGATGCTCATGCATCTTCAAAGTTTGCTTTGGTAATTATAGGAAAATATTTTCATTGATCTTCTTGGAGCTACCATTCCTGTCGTTAGTTCCCCATCTCAAGGTGATGGTTCACTAGAGCACTTCATGTAATTGCAGAGCAAATGGGGACCATGGCAGTTGCAATTATATTCAGTGTAATTTATGCTCTTAATAATTCTTCTGTGAATTTTTTTCTTTCAGAAGTATGTACTGCCATGTCTTTTTTTCACACTATCCCATTCCCATGTTGGAAATTTTCTATACATCATATCCACATATGTAAATTCATAATATATTACTTATTTTAAGTCAAAACAAGCCAGCTTGAATTTATTTAGAATAACAAATTTGCTTTTGCTGGTGTTAAATTTTGCATTATGTGTCTTCTTTAAAATTTTTTATTTAATTTGTTTATTTATTATTACTTATTGTAACTGTATGTACTCGTGTCTGATGTGTGTCTGAGTGTGGGCACATATATGCTAGTGCTTGTGAGTAGATGTCCAAGGACAACTTTTGGGCTCAGTTCTCTCTTTGCATCTGGTTAAAGCAGGATGTCTTTTGTTTCTGCTGTGCTCCACACTCCAGGCTAGCTGGTCTGTGAGCTGCTGGTCCGTGATTCTCCCACCTATGCCTCATACCTCCATAGGAATGCTATGATTACAGACATGCACCAACATGTCTAGCTTTTTTACATGGGTTTGGATTCAGGTCATCAAGCTGTGTGAACTTTTACCCCAGTGAGCCCTCTTTCAGCCCATCTCTGAAAGGAAAGTTAGATAACAGTTTATACCACACCATACTTTAATCACAAGTATATTTTATATAATTGACAGAGTTAACATGATGACCCCTCTTTTTATTGATGGTGTCTTACACTCTATCATATTGGGTAAGTTGCAGCAAGGCAATAACATGGCTGAGTCTCAACAACTATGGGATTAGAAGCTTAACTACTATGTAACTTGTCTATGACCTTGACCTTCATTTGATTAGCTGTATTTCTTTTTCACTGATAACTGGCTCCTTCTATGCAGTAAATAACAAAGGTTTCATTAGTTAGGGTTCTCAGTGCTGTGACCTGACAAAAAGCAACTTAAGAAAGGAAGGATATTTTTTGGCTTAGTTTTCTTAAGACGGAATACTGCCCATCATGGCGGGGGAAACCATGTTGTAACAGGAGTAGGAGAAAGCTGGTCATATTGGACCTGCAGTCAGGAAGCCGAGAGCAGTCAAGAAGGGACAATGGGATATAAAACCTCAAGGCCCACCCTCAGTGACTCACTTCTTCCAGAGAGGCTGCACCTTTAAAGGGTCTACCACATTTTATAGTAGCACTGCTATGCGAGTTCACCCACTGAAATATAAACTTACATGATTGCACTTCACATTCAGACCATCACAGCTAAACAGTGGCTCTTCAGGTCCCTATCTCCTGAGTTCCAGCTGTAAGTCACACCAAAGCTCCTGGTGACGTTTCTCCGATTCTCGGTTTGAGTGAGGCTCCCATGGCTAGATCAATGTCATCACATTTGACCAGGCACAACTAATCATGTCAGAATGATAAGGAAGAGAACCGAATCAGACTGGTCTTAGGAGGCACATGAGTGTAAGTGTGGTGGGGTGAAGAACTCTCAGAATCAGTGAGACCAGTAATGTGCCGAGCACTGATGACATCCACCATTGTTTCATTACACTCGCAGATGACTGACTCCCTTGGTTTGGTAGTGTTAGGTCTAAGTGACTGGCTCCCTTCGTCTGCCCCTGTTAAGAGCTTTGCCAGCTTCCAGTTCTACATTTTGTTCTCCTCACAGCTGGAGCCATTCATTTCCACTCAATTTCCACTTATAGGCTCAGCCCTGCATAAATCTTAGGACAAATCACACAAAGGCTGATTCGGGAAAAATAAGGTTGTTTATAGATTACTTTTTCATCAATAAGATAGAGGACAGCATTTTATTGAATGGTTAGAGTGGAAAGGATGTTTGCTGGTAGCCGAATCCACCAGCCATGTAAGCTCGCTCCAAACCCTTCTGTAGCATATCTGCGGTTAATAACTGAAGTGAGTTTTCCCCAGAAACCTGGAAGGTGGCACGAACCATGCATGGATGCTGCCATCTGAGGGCTGTAACAGGAGCTTACGATGGAATTTATCATTCTCTGGAGCCACTGTCATAGTGACATTGCTGTCTGGTAGTCAATGGTCAAGGAGTATTGGGAGGTTTCCTGGCCTTAGATAAGCTCCTGTGTGGTTAAATGTTTCCCTGATGACATTGCTTCTGTGTGGGCACCAAACTTGTTTCTGGCTCTTCTAGAAATTCTGTAAGCTTAGATATAATGATAAATCCATTTCTGCTGACACTATTGTGAAATGATTCTGCTGTCTGCAGAGCAAATTCCTAAACAACACTATGCCACGAAGAACACAGATAACTACCATCAAATGAAGTATCCCGTGTAATGTCTTCTAATCCTTTTGATCCCTGAGACCCACATTAGAGCTCAAATAACATGCTCACCTACATTGACTTATGAGAGATAGACAAACGTGCATAATTCCCCATTACTTGTGAACATGTGGAAGAATAGATGTATTAACTTCAACCAGCACATAGCTCAGTTGATGCATTGTGAGTCATCAAATGTTAAACAACTCTGTACACCTGTGTACAAATATAAACTGGCTGTGGTCTACCAAATTTAGTGTATGCTTAAGGTGGATTCTGGAGCATGCTTGGTTTTGTTGTTGTTTTGAGACAGGGTTTCTCTGTGTAATAGCCCGGCTGTCCTAGGCTCGCTTTGTAGACCAGGCTGGCCTCGAACTCACAGAGATCCACCTGCCTCTGCCTCCCAGGTGCTGGGATTAAAGGCGTGAGCTACCATGCCCGGCTTGAGCATGCTTGGTTGTACCATCACTTTCTTATCTGCCTTGGCTCTAATTTCCATTTTGGAGACTCTGTTGTCTCTTATATAACTGATGCCTCTCACCTCACTGTATTCATAGGAAGCCCTCTCTAGAGCAACTGAACAACTCCTGAGGTGTTTCCTGGTTCTGCTTGTTCCAATGACTGCTGATTCCAGGATGCCCAAGGCTCTTCCAGGACAGACAGGGCTACACAGTGAAACCCTGTATCAAAAAAGAAGAAAGAAAGAAAGAAAGAAAGAAAGAAAGAAAGAAAGAAAGAAAG
>CAJQZJ010013043.1:2737312-2763303 GCA_907164525.1 Lophiomys imhausi
AAGAAAGAAAGAAAGAAAGAAAGAAAGAAAGAAAGAAAGAAAGAAAGAAAGAAAGAAAGAAAGGAAAAGAAACAAAATAAATAAAAAGGGGGACCAATAGCTGATGAACCCCCTATTGCTTTGATCGTTGACAACCTGTTGGTGCTTCAAAGAAGGAAAGTGACAATCTTCTATCCTCTCACTGTGGTTGCTTCTAGCCTAGTCCCTTATCCTAAGTCACACTGGCACCTTTGTCATCGTCTATGCCGTCCCACCCATCACTCCACCTCCTGGCTCATCTCTGAAACAAAGAAATTGAGTTTTTTTTGTCTGTTATACTTTCAAACTATTGTTCATGACATAGGCTTTTAGCTATAAATATTTCAAGGCTTTGATTTTGATGTTCAACACCATGATTTGGTAACTGGCCATCCGTTTTCTTCTCCCAACACTCAGGTCTTTGAAACCCAAAGCTTTGGCTGTGAGTTGCCAAAGTCCCTGACCCAGTGTTTTATGACCTTGCTCTATTGGTGATGTATATGGCAGGAACATGACTTGGAGAGCTCAAACAGGACAAGAATTAACTGTCAAAAAGTAAAGATAAAATAAGAGTGATTGATATATTAAAGCATTACCCCAGAAATAAAGGAAATTTTGGGAAGTCTGCCTGGCTGTGATTATTTCTGAGGAATGGAGGAGGGTTGATAATAGTGTGAAAGCAGATTTCTATTTTCATTCTGTAAACTTCTTTTTGTGTCTGTAATTATTTATAAATATGTTTGAACATCAGCTTCTGTAGGAAAACCACTGATTACAAAAAACAATAGCAGATTTTTCAACACAGGCATTGTGTTTTAATTTTGGGCATATAGTATTGGTATATATGTGACTGCTGACCGTGTGTGTGTGTGTGTGTGTGTGTGTGTGTGTGTGTGTGTGTGCGTGTGTGTGTGTGCGCGTGCGTGCGTGCGTACATGCAGAGGCCTGAGGAAGGCTTTAGGTGTCCTTCTCTATCACTCTCTGATATGTTTCTTTGAGGCATAGTCTCTCTGAACCTGCATCTCATGATTTTTTTAAACATTTATTTATTTATTTATTTGTTTGTTTGTTTGTTTGTTTGTTTGTTTATTATGTATACAGTATTTGCTCTACATATATGCCTGGGCAGATCTCAATGTAGATGGCTGTGAGCCACAATGTGGTTGCTGGAAATTGAACTCAGGACCTTGGGAAGAACAGCCAGTGCTCTTAACCTCTGAGCCACCTCTCCAGCCCACATCTCATGATTTTGGTTTTGGCTGGCCTATAGCAAGCTTCATTGATCTTCCTGCCTCCGCCCCTCTTAGTAGGACCATGCCTGGCTTTTAGATGAGCACTGAGATCCAGATTTGGGTACCTATGCAGCTACAGTAAACACTCTTAGCTGCTGAGCTGTCTTTCCTGCCCTAGGACCCTGAACTTCCTACCCTCGGACCCTGAACTTCCTACCCTTGATCCTTGCTGTTCATCTTACTGATGCTAACTGTGGCTGCCTTTTTCTATCTGCCTGACTCTTTCCAGACACTGCCAAGCTCATCTCCTCTGGAAGCCTTTTGGGCTTCTTTTGCATTCTCCCTTCCAGACTTGGTTGTATGTATGTGTCTGCTGGGACTCCCCACATACTGTTACCATGGTACTTACAGTGGTGAAATTTGTATTTACATCTGTGTTTATCTTCTTCTCCATTCTACTGTGAACTCTTTGAGGATAGAAATTGTGTCTCATTCATTACTACATCTCTAGATCCTACATTTGCTTGGTAAGGGGGAACTTAATGCTTATTAAATTCTGTTCCTGCATCTCCATCATAGAATTGCTGCTCTAACATATGAGAAATATGTGAACATGAAAATACTGAGTTGACTTATCACCCTTTGCTACTTGACAAGTTATTTTTCCTTATCTTCATTTCTTTCAGACCCATTGTAACTGTCCATATTCTGAAGATCAACCTCCTTTCTCCTTAATTTCCTAAGAAAATTCAATTAACTCTCCTTTAACCTTAATGGATAAGGAGTTCTCCCTTTTAAAACAATACACCAACTTCTGGTTTTGAAAACATCTTCTGTCATTTAGTCGATAAAATACCACTAATTTCTGGGTTCTAAGACATTACTGAACTAGACTTGGTGAGCTGCAGCTGGATTACACATTTGTTTATTTAGTTATTACAGAATGTTTACTATATGGTAAACACCATGCTGGAGGCAAGGTGACATCAATAAATGAGACTCCATCTCTCTGCCTGAATAGTGAGGATCTTTGAAGAAAGCAGGTGGCTCTTCCAACTGGGAAAAGTTGAGGACCCTATAGGAAAAACACATGAGATAGTGTACTCTCATAACTCTACCAACAATCAGAACCCATCATCATCCACAGGCTTGAAATGAGGTGTAGTAGCTCAGTTGCTAGAACATGGAAGTGAAAGAGAGGTACCAATAAGTTATGTGTAGATCCTTCCTGACAGGGCATGGCCCAAAATTAATGTCACAGTCAGCCCATGGCAACTGGGCAGGGAATGCTCTGGAAAATAAATACTCTAATTTACCTTGCTGGTGTCCCCTCCAGACCCATGGGAACAAGTGGGAGAGGAAATCCATTGGTACAGCCCCTTGGAACATAGCTGGAGAGATACACAGACTGGGTCAACAGGTGGAAAAACTGTTCAATACCTAACAGGACGGAATGTAGGCAGGATAGTGAAATGGTGAGCTGGTCCCTCAGGAAACCCTGGGGACCTGGAAAGGATAGTCTCAAAGCCTGGTGGGCCTAGAGATGGATACAGGGTTAGTGGAGGAGAGAGGTGATAAGGCTGGTACTTGGGCTGGAAACAGGGTAATGAACTTGGAATTGCTCAGGAGGCAAAGGTATTAAGTCTTAGAGAGAGACTGCATGTGTGGATTGCAGGAAGAGTTACGGATGGTGGCTCACATGTATCTAGCTCATGGAAGTGTTAGGTGACAGGACATTTAATGAGCATAATAGGCTGAAGAGAAGAAAGAATGTTTGGGACTGGCTCCCCCTGGGTGATATAGTAAGGGCCTTAAGAAAAAAAACACCTAAATTGTAAGAAAAGAGGTCTTAGGCAAGAAGGATGGATCTGACACTTATTAACATGTAGATGGAAACAAGACTGGAGGCTAAGACTTGTAATTCCAGCTACTGGGAAGACTAATGTAGGGAGGTCAAAGTTCAAGCCCAGCCAGAGCAGCAGAGATCAGCCTAGGCCACTTAGTAAAGCCTTGTCTCAAACTAAAAACACTTGCTGTCTTACAGAGAGCCCAAGTTCAGTTCTCAGCACCCACATCAGGCTACTCAAAGTCACCTGCACCTCCAGCTTGAGGTGCTTGGATACCCCTGATCTCCAAGAGTACTTACATGCATGTTCACATACACACATAACTAAAAAAGAAAAGAAAGGGCTGGGAGCCTGACAAAATGGCTCAGTTGGTAAAGGTGCTTGCCACCAAGTCTGAATAACATAAATATGATCTGTGGGACCCATATGAGAGAAGGACAGAACTCATTCCTGCATGTGCCCTCTGATGTCCACTCACATACCATGACATGTGTGTGCATGTGCACACACACACACACTGCACATCCACAAAATAAATATACACACACATAAAGAAATATAGTCCAAAAAAAGTTAAGAGTTGAAATTGTACCTTGATGGTAGAATGCTTATAGAACATGTGTGAAGCCCTAGGATCAATCTGCATCGCCAAAATGAAAGAAAATAAAATTATATAGCTAGGACATAGTTGAAATATGTAAGTACATGGTTACTCAGAGGAATGCATCATTAGACAACTCTGTCATTGTTTGAACATCATAGAATACACTTACATAAGGGAAAAGACACTGTCATTCGAACAAAACGGCAACCAACAGACTGGGAGAAAATCTTCACCAACCCCACATCTGATAGAGGGCTATTATCTAAAATCTACACAGAACTCAAGAAACTAAATGCCAAGAAACCAAATAATCCAATCAAAAAATGGGAGACGAAGCTAAATAGAGAATTCACAAAGGGGGAATCCCTAATGGCTGAGAGACACCTGAAGAAATGCTCAACATCCTTAATCATCAGAGAAATGCAACTCAAGACAACCCTGAGATTCCATCTAACACCTGTCAGAATGGCTAAGATAAAGAGCTCAAATGACAGCACATGCTGGCGAGGGTGTGGAGAAAGGGGAACCCTACTCAATTGCTGGTGGGAGTGCAGGCTTGTGCAACCACTATGGAGGTCTGTCTGGCGATATCTTAGAAATCTTGGAATAACCTTGCCTCAGGACCCAGCCATACTACTTCTGGGTATACATCCAAAGGACCCCTCACGGAGACAAAGGGAAGTCTCCTCATCTATGTTCATAGCAGCCTTATTTGTAATAGCTAGAAATTGGAAACAACCCAGATGTCCCTCAACTGAAGAATGGATTAAAAAAAACTGTGGTACATCTATACAATGGAATATTACTCAGCTATCAGAAACAATGAAATCATGCAATTTGCAACCAAATGGATGGATCTAGAGAAGCTCATCCTGAGTGAGCTAACCCAGACTCAGAAGGATGCACATGGCATCTATTCACTTATAGTAGGATTTTAGCTATATCGTACAGGATATCTGTACTACAACCAACACACCAAAAGGAACATGGACATAAACTTTTTTTTTCTTTTTCTTTTTCCTTTTCCTTTTTTTCTTTTTCTTTTTCCTTTTCTCTTTTCTTTTTCCTCTCTTTTTTGTTGTTATTCTTTGTTTTTGTGGGTTTGTGTGTTTGTTGGTCTTTTTTTTAGTATTCCCCCAGTAGCAAGGAGACACCTTTCACTGGCAGTACTGCCTCGTAGGCCCCCGGTGAATGAAGAGGCTCTTGGCCCTCATATGACTCCTGATCTGTGGTGAGAGACTGTTATGCAGGGACACTCCACCCCAGAGGAACAAGACGGAAGGGTCAGGGGGTAGAGCATGGGAGGGTGGGGCTGTGGAAGCGGGAAAAGAGGACAATATGATAAGGATGTAACCTGAAGCAACAAACAAATAAATTTATTAATTAAAAAAAAAGCAGGTAACAATGCTAAAACACTGTAAATAAAATAAAGGATACAGCCATTCAACCTGGTTTTATAAACCTCCAAGTGTCGAAAAAACGTAGAGCTAAGGTAAAATACATGAGAATTGTGGTGTTAACCCATGCCTTTAACTTCAGCAGAGATGGGAGGAGCACCATAGAGTTAGTGGTCTTATAAATTCTAGAGTTACACGGAACAGGGTGGTGAGGGTGCATACCCTTAATCCCATTATTCAAGAAGAGTACACCCTTAATCCCAACACACTAGAGACAGAAACAGACAGATCTCAGAGCTCAAGGTCAGCATGATACAAAACAAACTCTAAATAGAGAAAAACTTCGATCCAGGAGTGGTGGAACACATCTTTAATCCCTTCAGATGGGAACCACAGGTCTCTGATCCCAGTAATTAGAATGCAGAGACACACACATAGGATTTGGAAAGACCTAAGTTTAAAAGCTACTTACAAACGGCCTACTCAATACAAACAAATTGTCCTTTGAGATCTCAAAATATATACACTAAAGATGGTTTAGCTCCAAAATAACAAAATAATTTCTTCTTTAACCCAGATTGAAAGATAACACTTTATATATTGTCAAAAAACCAAATTTGCTTCAGGAGAAATATTACCTAGCCCCCCCCCAAAAAAAATGAGGGTAATTGTCCCAGAGTTAGGATTAGGGCAGGGCTCTGTTCTTATCTTTCCAGGAGAATCAAAGCATCCATTCAAGGAACCCAGGGACAACTGGACAACGGAAACCTCAGCAGAAAACAGAATCAGACACCAAAGAAGACGAGTGACCCAGATGATTCAGCCTAACAGACTCCCTCAATAGCTGTCTCCATCAAAAGCCTACAACCACAACAATTCAATATCGCTAAGACTGTTCAGCTCTACACAATGCCCCAGCCAGAACCTCAGTAAAGCCTGCAAGATCAACTTCTGCCTACAAACTCCTTAGGACATCTAAACAGCTGAGAACAGAAGGACAGAACATAAAAGGATTGTACTAACATTTTTAACCATTTTTCCATTTTGGTTCGGGCCCCAAACAGGTTTACTACGACCCAAATCAGCAGGAAGTCATTTTAAGAGAGCGACGTCCCATGCCCAGAGGGTGGGGAGGGTGTTTCTCCGCCCCCCCCTTTTTGGTTATTTGAAGGACAACTGAATACTCTGTTATTTAGGGGAAGAGATTGCAAGCTGTTAAATGGTCCTGTTTAATGGGTTTTGGAGGTTAGACCCAGGGACTTCCTACTTTTCCTTTTCTGTATCCTTCTTTCTCTCCTATGTAAGAGTACATGGACTTGAGAAAAATGAGACATAGCACAGGAAGGACCAAGAAGAAGGGTCAGATTATTGAATATGCCCTTATACCTTTGTATATTGATACAAAATTAGTAGTATATTTGGCTAAAGTGGTATTGACCATTTTTTATTGTGCAAAAATAAGATCGTATTGGACTACATCTGTATTGATCTTTGTATATTGATACAAAATTAAGATTATAGTTGGCCACAATGGTATTGACCCTTGTATATGGACGTAATATTAAGATTGTATTGGGCTACATAGGCATTGATCTTTGTATATTGATACAAAATTAAGAGTATATTTAGCCACAATTGAATAGATCTTTGTATATTGATACAAAATTAAAGGTAACGCTTCCTAATGGTATCATACCTAGAGATACTTAAAAATAAAATGTGAAGCTCTGGCCTCTTGATCCCAACTGTCTAAAACTGTTTAGGATAGTTAAGAAAAACAAACTCCTAGTCATGCAAACATGTCACTTTGTTAGCTACTATGACAGTCTATCACAGATATTCTCTAAACTACTCAGTAATCAAGTTGTTAAGAGACAAGCAACATTTGCTTATCTAAATAAAAGAGATAGATAGGGCATCTTCAAAAATCCCAAGAGATCTGCAGAATATGGCATTCAAAGATGTTATCTTAAATTAAGATTTTTTTATTTTTTATTTATTTTTTATTTTTTTATATTATTTTATTTTTTTTATATCGAGACATATCAGCTCCTGACAGCACCCCCTATTCTACTCCAAGTAGAAGATAAGCATCGAAGAATCTCCAGTGTGAGATGGTTGAATTAGTGGCAAGCCTATCTCTTGGCATGAAAAAACTCCTTGCTTCAACTGCAGACAGACTGCTGTCCAAAAAGGACAAAACTTGGTAGCAGGGAAGTCGACAGCCTAGCTCTGCCAAGTCAGGTTAGGTAAGTCCTTCATAATTCCTGCTCTACAATCAATGTCTGTCAGAGAAACAGGACCAAAAGGCTGAAGACTGATGCTGGAATGTGTGGAGAGAAAAGGGGAACTGTCCAGGCAGTCACTGGTTTGTCATTTCTTAGTATTGAAAGCTGCAGGCCCTGCACTTCCTATATAATCAGATATATTTATCCCTCTCAGGTCTCTGAGGTGGTTGAAGAATAGACAGCTAGAGTCTCATAGTTAAATTTTGAGTTGTTTAGGAATCAAGAGGGCGTTCTAGATCTAAGAAGATGGTTATAATAGTGATGTAAGTTAGTATGAAAGCTAAGTCAGTTATAGAACTTTAAATTCATGGAGATGGTTAGATGGTAGAATGTTAAAGTCAGGGGCCAAATATGTATGAACTGGACATTGGGAAGGTATACTGGGCCATTTAACTCTCATAAATGTGGCATATTTATTTCTGTTGTTTTGTATAGTATTTACTGTTATTAGAGAAGGAACCACTTGTTGGACTGAAAGGGGAAGCTGTTGGGGGGGGAAGAGGGTGGAAGGGTGGGACAGGAAGGGGGAATAGGGAAGGGTTTGTGACTGAGATGTAACTTGAAAAAAAAATAAAGTATTTAATAAAAAAAAGAATACACTTACATAAACCAAGATGCTTATATCACTAGACAAATTAATCTTTTCTAAAGATGTATGTGTGTCTGATATGTGTATCATGTGTACATGAGTGTGCTGTGTTCATATGTGCAAATGTGCATGGCATAAGGTGCATGTGGAAGTCAGAGGGACACCCTCATGTGTTGGTCCACACCTTCTTCCTTGCTTTTCTTTTTTTTTTTTTTTTTTTTGGTTTTTCGAGACAGGGTTTCTCTGTGTAGCCCTGGCTGTCCTGGACTCAATTTGTAGACCAGGCTGGCCTCGAACTCGCAAAGATTCGCCTGCCTCTGCCTCCCAAGTGCTGGGATTAAAGGCGTGCGCCACCACTGCCCGGCTCTTCCTTGCTTTTCAACAGTCTCACCAGGCTAGCTGGCTTACAAGGTTCTGGGGATTCTCCCCTCTCCGCCTTCTATCTTCTCAGGAGTGTTGGGATTACAGACATGGGTGCCCGTGTCCCATTTATGTGGTTTCTGGGGATTTGAACTCAGATCCTTACATTTGCACAGCAAAGCACTTGTCCACTGAGCCATCTTCCCAGCTCATACATGGAATCCTATGGGACCACTAACTGAAACATGATAGCGACACCTTATAGGGCAACAGTTGTAGATGGAATTACCCAGTGGTTGTTCTAACAGAGAAAAGAAAAGGACTCCTAAGAAAGAATGTGGTCAGGCAGAAATTGGCTACTAAAAGTGGATGTGTGGGATCCAGAGAGGATTTTTTAAATTATTTTTTATTGTATGTGCATTGGTGTTCTGCCTGTATGTGTGTGAGTGCATCAAATCCCCTGGAACTGGAGTTACAGACAGCTGTGTGCTGACATGTGGGTGCCATGCTGGGAATTGAAGTCAGGTGCTTTGGAAGAACAGCCAGTGCTCCCAACCACTGAGCCATCTCTCCAGCCCCAGAGAGGATTTTTTAAAAGAAGTGAAAGGATTAAAGACTCCTGTTTGGAGACCAAATGGAACAGGAACATAAACTTTGTTACTGTTAGTGGGGACACTTTGCCCTAGTGGAGCTGCCATGTAGGCCTCCAGAGCAAGAGGAAGCTCTTAGCCTCCATATGAGTGATGAACTGAGGGGGGTTGATATGTGGGGGCACCCCACACTGGAGGAGTAGGGTAGGTGGGAGAAGGGGTAGAGGGTGGGAGGGTGGGACAGAGAGGAGTGGAGGGAGGAGGCTATGATGGAGATGTGACTTGAAGTAATAAATAAACATTTAAAAAAAAGACTCCTGTTTGGACACATTTAACTAAGCATGAGACTCCCCTCTCCTGGCTTCCCTGGGGCTCTCCATGTTCCTTCTCTTGACGCTTTTCCTAATTTCCCCACCAATGCCCTTCTTTGCTTCTGCCCCCTAGTCATGTGCACACTCCCAAACCCTTATCAGTGATGTCCCTAACTCATAGTACTGCTTACTGACTTGTTCTGAACATACTCTCAGGGAGGGACAGCCCCTAGAGCTCCCACTGACTTTCAAGATACGAAGCCATATTTTCCAACACAAGTCACATTCCCCAGAGAGGTACTTTTACCTGCCTTCATCTGGCCTTTAGTCACTGTCCTGTATCTGCAGTCTCTGGTATTCCTTATCATATTCACTTCCAAATTAAAATCCTTAGATATATGGATAGGTGGGTGTGCCATAGAAGGAGCAGTAATAATGAAATAAAATAATAAATGGGAATCATGGATCGTTGGAGGCAGAGCAATTTGAATTTCTTCTGGCTCTTCTGTTCTCATGGGTTTTTTTTTCCTTTATACCAACGCATCAAGCATTTTGAGGAGGGTCAAGGAGCAAACAAAGCAGGAAGAAGAGGAAGGAGGAAGGAAGTGGGGAGAAGAGTGAAACATCTGGCTTAACCACTCTTACACCCCTGACGGGAAGCACGCCACTGTGCATTTGAGCTGAGACTCTTCATTTTGCACCTCATTTCTATGGCTGATTTGAAGGTTTGAAGCAGTTTGGATATTTTCTTGAAGTTATTTAAAAAATTATCATTACTCAGCAGTGGAAATGGGATTACTGACAGATAGATAATCCACTCTAAAATATAAGATGTCAAGTCCAGGCAGGCAGTTTCTAGAGACATTGGCTTATGGGCTGAGTGTCTTTCTGGAAGCAACATTTGGGCTTATGGTTGGATTTATTGTGGATGAGTGGATTAGTTACTGCACTCCCCACTGTGGGTAGCAATTAGAAGGTACATCCCCACCTACAGGAATTCATTACAGAAAATGGCCTATTCTGTCTTCTGCTAATTTATTCTGCAGTCCGCAACACATCATGTTAATCCTGCCTGGATAGAAGATGGATGCCATCCATGCTATGTAACTTCTGGTTGAGGGCTTTATGCTCTAGCCATTCTTATTTGTGAGTCATAATTATGTCTGTGTTAAAACACAGCAGAGAGCTGTGTGTGCCTGTGTGGGTGTTTTATGTATGGGTGTTGTCTACAGCCTGGGAAGCTAAACCTGTTGGTGAAGCACTTTCATTTACCTAAAGGAAAGATCTTAACACTTAGTAGAGATCGGGTTGATTTCAGTGAGATATTTAGGTGGAAAACAAGGCAGCAGAGGGTACAAGTGGGTAGGAGGGAACCTCCCACCTTCCCAGGTATCTTTGGAGATGGAGGTGGGAGGTTGAAAAGATTCTTGGCTTCTCCCAGCTTAGGCAGTCTCTGGGTCATTTCTGTGTACCAGGTAAATGAAAAGGGGTTCTCCAACCTTAGGAGAGAAATGACATCTTCTTTTAGGTAAAGGAAAACCAGCATGTACAATGGATGAGAGGATCAAGTCTGTATCAAGAGCTACATGTTCTGGGGAAGGCTTCCTTATCTATAAAATGGGTAGATAATAGAGTCTGCTTCATGGGGTAGCTGAAGGATTAAAAGAACTACTACTTGAAAGGGTCCAGTGTCCCACACACTGTGATTCTCAGATAGCCATCATCATCACATTCCATGGAAAGATCCTAAGATTGGCACTGACGCAAGCCTTTCAGTCACTTGGCATTCAGAAATTCCTGTCCATGTTGTCTCTCTTGAAAGCCCTATTAACCGGGACTCTCCTTTGTTCTTAGAGGGTGGAGAGGGCAATTTCTCCTCCTTCTGCAGGAGTTCAGTGTGCACACAGTCTGTGGTGTGTGTTTGTCTTTTGTTAGGCTGTGTTCCTTCCACCCACGCTACACCCCCAGCCCCACAGGTACCGAGGCCTCACTGCCAAGGCTGATTCTTCTTGCTCAAGTTCAGACAGCTCTGTTAAAGCCCCTGTTTGCTCTGATGGCGTGTGGGTGACTTCGTGACTGCCTTCCCACCTTACGCAAGACCAGCTTGTTTCTCACCAAATGCTATGAACCGTTTACTGTGTGGTTCCTGCATTTCTGTGTACCCTAGCCATCATGGAAAGGGGCCTCGGAAACACTATGTGGACTCTGCACTAGCAAACCCCAGCTCTCTGCATATTTTGGTCTCAGAGTTCATTCCCTCTGGTACACCCAATTTCCACAGGCTTTGGCACCCTTCTCCCAGTAAAAGTGCATCCCCTGGTTCATGCTATTCTAGGCTTCCCAAGTTTCTCTCCAGCAACCATTGTCACCAGCACAATCAGAAAGCAGAGACAAACAGAACAACCATATGGAATGGCTTTTCAAATTTTGGATATTGATGAGAAAACTTACATGTTCATGGCTCAAGAGAGAAGGAAATGGAGTTGGAGGTCCTGCCAACACGCTGCTCAGCTTAGCTTCAGTCTTGTTTCCTTCCTAGACCACTATGTTTAGGCTCACAGTGTTACTTTATCTTTTTCTTCACTTGATTGCTGCTGGGGGAATGTTTGAAGAACTAGATTTTACTGCTTTAATTTTCCTGTGTGTTTTTTTTTAAATAAGGAATTCACTATGAGGCAGATTCATTCTTCCATATGAATCTGGAAGCTGTAGTGCTTTTCCTTTGAGTATAAATGAGATCCTGCTCTGTATTACACAGAACCCTGGATTTAGTAGGCTACAGTTCTTTTCCGGGTTGACTTTTTCTTTAAAAGGCTTTGTGCACAAAAACTGACAATGGTTTTCCTTGGGCCACTGCTTTAGAACACACTGTATTTTATCTCCAACTTTCAAACATCTCGGAGATAACAAGGGTAACAGAGAACAGAGAATTGTTTCAATATATCACACAGACTGATTTGCTGTCCCCAGCCATAGAAACAGGTCTCCCTTGAGAGAGGGAATATAGTACAGCCACAGGCATAGGTTTTAGAGCCAGACTGTTTCTGTTCAAATTCTGTCATTCGCATTTCCTAAGTAGCTGTGCAAACTTGAACAACTTGCTCAGCTTGCTGGACCCCTGCTTCCTGGTCTCTAAAACGGAACGCTGAGAGTCTACTTATCTGTCTCTTAGGGCTCCTGTGGAACATAACCAAGTTACATTTAGGACAGTGCCTAGACTTGTGTACCTACTTAGTATATATCAATGACAATTTTCTTTGCTTCTCCCACTGCTGTTTATTTGCTACCTAATCTAATAACCCTGCTGGTGGAAAGTTGTGGGCAGGGAGTAGAATAGAAGATACAGGGAGAAAAGATTGAAACCAAGGCATGGGCATATTCATTGCACTAGCCTCTCATCTCTGTGAATATTCATGTCCTATGATAAAATTTAAAGGCAGAAAAGGCTGAGCTGTGAAATGTGCCAGTGTGGAGCAAATGCAGGGTAGGGAAAGCCCATCCATGTTAGGTGGGAGGCCACATGCCTGCAATCTGCTTAGCCAACAGTTTGACAGCATGTATCAAGAACCCCCGAACGTTCATTCCACTTACTATTTTATTGCTACATGAAAAAAAAATTACTCAGAAACTTGGCTTAAAACACACATTTTCTAGCCGGGCGGTGGTGGCGCACGCCTTTAATCCCAGCACTTGGGAGGCAGAGGCAGGCGGATCTTTGTGAGTTCGAGGCCAGCCTGGTCTACAAAGCGAGTCCAGGACAGCCAGAGATATTCAGAGAAACCCTGTCTCGAAAAAAAAAAAAAAACACACATTTTCTATGCTTATAGAATCTGTGGGCTGGAATTTGGACAAGGTAACATGGGGGATGCTTTTTTTTTTTTTTTTTTTTTTGCTTCACAACCTGCAACACCTCAGGTGGGAAGATTTAAAGGCCCAGGTACCTCTGGGTCTAGGGAGGGCTGAGTTTCAAAAGGAAAGGGTCCTCATTCACAAGTCTGGTGTCTAGACTGATCTTACACAAAATTTAGGAATGTTCCCTGGAATGCCTCAAGTAGCCTCCATGTGTCCTGACTTCTCTACAGCATGATAGTTATGAGCTATAGTGTTTATATGGCAGCTCAGAGTTCCAAGGGTAAGGGACCCTGGCATCACAGTTCAATTTTTTTTTTTTGGTTTGGTTTTTTTTTTTTTTTTTAACTCTGCTGGTTTAAGTTGCCATAAGTCAGCTGAGACTCAAGGAGAGAGAAAATAAATAGATCTCAGATCTCCATAGGAATAATGGTCAAGAACTTGGGATCCAGTTTCATAAGTTGTGGGAAATTTGTGACTTTTGATCCAGTGTTTTCACACCTAAGAAGTTATTGTAAGGAAACTATTTAAAATATGGATTATAGATAAGGCTGTAGGTTAGTGGTAGAGTACTTGCCTACTATATATGGGACCCTGAATTCAATCCCCAGCACATACAGAAGCACAGGAAGTGGACAAAGTTATATATATATATATATATATATATATATGCATGCATTAATTACATCATAATTTGTAATAATAGAATATTAGAAATGAAGTTATTGACTATCAATATAAAAGTGAGTAAATTAATAGTAGAAAATCATAACAATGGTATAAACTCATTAAAATAATATTGCAAGATCTTTTCATAGATAGGAAAATACTCATATTTTAAAATGATAAATGTAGGATCCATATTGTATGTTCTGTGATCTGAATTGTATTTTAAAATCTAAATAATTACAAATGACTTGAAAAATGGGATACAGACATAATATAGGAATGATAAAGAAAAAGGGATAGATTATTGAATATGCTCTTATATCTTTGTATATTGATACAAAATTAAGGTTAACCCTTTTTAAGGTATTGTACCTAGGAATGCTTAAAAATGCAATGTGAAGTTTTGGCCTTTTGATAGCAACTGTCACAAACTGTTTAGGATAATTAAGACATGCAAACTAATAGTCATTCAAACATGTCATTTGGTTAGGTACTAGCATAGTGTATCACAGATGTTTTCTAAGTTAACTGGAAATCAAGTTGCTAAAAGACAAACAACATTTGCTTATCCAAATATATGGAGATAGGTAGGTGGTCTTCAAAAACCTCAAGAGGTATGTAGAATATGGTATTCAAAGATCTTTTCTTATCTTAAGATTTTTTGATATTGAGACATGTCAGTTCCTGACAGCATCCCTATTCTACTCTAAGTAGAGGATGAGCATCAAAAAATTTCCATTTGGAGATGGTTGCATTAGTGAGCAAGCTTGTCACTGGGCAAGAAAAAAAAATCCCTTGCTTCAACTGTAGACAGAATGTTGTCTGAAAAGGACAAAACTTGGAAGCAGGTAAGTCGACATCCTAGCTCTGCCAAGACAGGGTAGGCAAGTCCTCCATAATTCCTGCTTTATAATTAATATCTGTCAGAGATACTGGGCCAAGAGGCTGAAGACAGATACTCTAATGTATTGAGAGAAATTGAAGACTGTCCAGGCAGCCAGTTGTCTTCCATTTCTTAGTTTTTAAAATGCTGCTGGCTCTGCACTTCCTGTATAATCAGATATATTTATCCTTCTCAGGTCTCTGATGTGGTTGAAGACTAGATAGTTATAGTCTCACAGTTAAATTTTAAGTTGTTCAGGAATTAAAAGGATGTTCTAGGTCTAAGAAGATGTTTTTAAGTTGATAATGCAAGTTAGGATGGAAACTGAGTTAGTTATAGAACTTTAAACTCATTGAGATAGATAATAGAATATTAACATCAGTATCCAAATATGTATGGACTTGACATTGGGAATATATGTTATACCTTACAATATTCATAATTGTAGCCTATTTATTTAAAAAAAAAGAATTATGAATTCTAGGAGAAGGAGGAGAGTGTGGGAGTGTGGGTCCAGGAGGGGTGGTAGGAGGGGACTGTGATGGAGATGTAACTTGAAGTAGTAAATAAACATTTTAAAAAATGACATGAAATGAGATAAGGAGAAACTATCAAACCCTGACAGTGGCCATGTACAGGAGAGACTATGGATGATTATTTTTTTCATGATAGTTTTTTGGCTTTCTAAAAATTTCCACAGTTTGTATATTTTTTAAAGATTTCTTTTAGCTTTTATATATGTATATATGTGTTTGCCCACAGAGGCTACAAGAAGGCATTGGATCCTCTGGAGTTGGAGTTACAGGTAGTTGTGAGCTATATAGCCCAGCCAGTGGGAGTCAAACTGAGTTCTTCTGAAAGAACAAATACTAAGCCATCTCTCTAGCCCCTACACACACACACACACACACACACACACAGGCATGGGCACATGTATACTCATACACACACACGTATACACATACATACACAAATTATTAAAACCCCAATATATTTGTTGCATTAAAATCATGGCTTCCAATCATTTTACTTGCTACATTGAACTATAAAAAAATACTTGGTGACTTGGTTGAAACTTATATTTGTATTTATCTTAATCCATTTAGGTTGCTGTATCAAAATATAATGAAACTATGTTGTTCTGTGTGAGTGTGTGTGGGAAAACACAGGTACACATCCATATATGCTCATGCATGTGGAAACCAGAGGAAGATATTGGGTTTCTTTCTATGCTACCTCCTGCATTATTCCCATGAGACAGGATCTCTAACTGAACATGAGGCTCCCCATTTCACCCAGGCTGGCTGGCCAGTGAGGTCCTAGGTTTAAGCCCCAGTGTTGGGCTTACAGGTATGAGCAGCCATGACTAGCTTTCTTTGTAGGTGTTGGGAATTCAAGCTCGGGTCCTCACACTTGCACAGCACGTGCCCTTGCCCCATGAACCATCTTCCTAATCCCTAAAACTGGGTGGCTTATAAACAACAGAAATTACTTTTCACTATTCTGTACCAAGAAGCCCAAAGTCAAGCAGGAGGCGGGTAGATTTGGTGTTGGGTGACAAATCACTTTCTAGTTCACAGAGTACAGACTTCCAGCTCTGACCTTACAAAGCCAGAAGAATCAGAGGTGTTTCTTTTGCAATTAAAAGTTTATTTGTTTTGTTTTTACATTACATCTCTGGGAGAGGGACGTATGTGCAAGTGAGTGCAGGTACTCGTGGAGGCAGGGGCACTGGGTCTTTCTGGAGCTGGAGTTACAGGTGGTTGTGAACCACCTGATGTGGGGGGTAGGAACCAAATCTGAAGCCTCTGTAAGAGCAGTACACGCTCTAACCACTGACCCATCTCTCCAGTCTTTCTTGTAGTTGTTTTATAAGGCCATTAATCGCCTTCACAAGGGCTCCATCCTCATGCCCTAATCACCTTCTCCAGGCTTTTCCTTCTAGAACCATTACCTCGGTGGGTAGAATTTCGATCAATGAGTTTGGAGGGATAGAAATATTTAGACCACAGCAATGTCATCAAACATACACACTCTGCATTATGAAGAAGATGGACTAAGCTGAACAGCAACAGGACTTGCAGCATCTTTCCAGCGCAGTTTTTCCCCAGTACTCACACAGTCTGGTTGGCGCCAGTTTGAGGCCCAGAAGACCTTCTCTTGCCTCAGGGACATTAGGGAGGGAAAGAAAGTGGAAGTGTTTGTCATTTTTGCCCTCCTTATTTGTTCATTAAAAACCCCATTCCTCAACTCCCAATAGTGTATTTTTTTTCTCGTCTATAGTGGTTGTCTTTGCGTCTTCCTAATTGTCTTCTAGGATACTTCCTCAGTACACAAAGAAGTCAGTCTCAGTAGGCTTCACCCTGGGCCTCATAGACTCTCTGCTGTGCCCTCTCCTCCCCTTTCTGAGGTTGCAAGCTGTCACTCTTGTGGTGCAGCTTTCTGTCCCATCAGGCAAACGTTTCCCAGTGAGTTCAATAGCTGCTTCTAAAGTGTTTGTGTCCTTTCTCAGCAGCGGTCATCCTCCGAATGTGTTTGACCCAAATCTGTAACTTCTAACAGGAATCAGATGATGATCTAACAGGCTACTGATGCTTTTCACCTCAGCCCCCTCCTGAGACAGATGGTGACAGCCAGCTCTCCCTTCTGAATCCTCATCTGTGAGTTCAACATGTGCAGATTCAACCAAGCTCAGAGCAAAAATAGGGAAAAAATTCCAGTTGTACTGAACATATAGAGATTTGTTGTTGGTTTTGTTTTGTTTTTTGTTTGTTTGTTTTGGGGGGCATTATTCCCTATACAATACAACTCACAGAGCATTATAAGATTTACTGAAGTCTGAATATTTGTGCCTCTCCAAACTCATTCATTGATATGGTGTTCATCAAGGGGATGGTGTTAGCAGGAAAAGCCTTTGGTGGATGATTAATAAGTGGAGCCAATTAGGACCTACTTAACATATCATTTACATTGTAAGTAATCTGAAGGAATATAGGAGAATCAGGGTATGTCTAAATACTAAGCCATCTTTTGTAAGAGATTTGAGAACCTATGAATCTTAGTATCCACAGGACTCTTGGAGCCAATCCTTTGCAGAGATGGGGTGCAAAGGAAACAGAGCTGTGTATACCTAGACTCCAGCAAATACCTAACTTGCCCTGATCTCTGGTATACTCAGAAGACCCATCCCATCTTTCTTTTCTCCAAGTAAAGTTTCTTGGGTCTCATCAATGTATTTAAAGTATAAACAAAATTTCAGACATACAACATAACAATTATAGCCAAAATTTTTCCATAAGTTGCACAATATACTTAGCACTATAATTGTAAAAAATTTTAAGCATTTAATCAGTCAACACAGTCCTAGGATAACTAGATTATGATACAATATATTATTATATATCTATTTTATATAATATAACTAATATTATATAAAAATATAAACTATAAATAATTTATATTTATTCATAATTATTATATTTATACATTATATATTATATCCATATATGAATTACATATATTTATTTATATTTATATGTAAATATATAATTTATAAAATGTAATTAAAACATATGATATAATATAAATATAAAAATTAATAATCTAAAATTAACTGGTGTCAAAGCTATATATTACAATCAACATAAGTTTCTTAGAACTTTCCTGGTCCCAATTACACCTGACAATTCTCTAATGTTAATGTTTAATATTCAAGGAGAGCTTTTAGGATTATGTAGTCAAAACTGCTCATATTTTGGCTTAAGTCGCCTAGAATAAATAGCACTTTCTTTCTAATGAGCACATTGTAGCTCCATCCTGTGTGTCAGATGCGAATGCCAGCTGTCTGTTCCTTACTTTGTGGTGTGTTTTGTGTTTTATGAGCCGAGGATTAGAGCAAGGGGCACAATAGGGTCTGAGATAGAAATGGAAATGGTTGCTGAGGCCAACTCTGGTTAAAACATTTCATCCCTTTAAAGGATTTTCAAATTGAGAAAAACTTTACTGTCTACTCCAACCCTATTTTTATGCTAAATTGTTTTGTAAACTCAAACAAACCAATGAAGTGTCACCCAGGGCACTGGCAGGCATTCTAGTATTTCTAACAGGGTCAATCGGCAAGATCACTGCCTTGGAGTTAGCTGGGCCATGAGATGTCATTTCACCAATATATTATGAGTAGAAATAACATTATGCATCCCTTTGGGGCAAAGTCTAAAGAACCCAGGTGTACTTTGGCACTGTTTTTCACTGGGTAGAATGGAGCACACTTTGCTGTGCCTCCCAGTTCTCTAGATGAGCCATCTTCCTACCTGCATTGACATGAAGGATAAAGAAACAGACTCATTAACCTTCTGACATTTCAGGGTTGTTAGAAAAGCTAGTTAGATGGTGAGCAGGTGTGTATATAAAAGGAAGATATACACTGACTAGATATACACAGAAGTTGTTTACAGATGGGGCTATAGATCCGGAAACCATGAGTCTGTGTCTGTGATCTAATCAACAGCATGAATTCAAAATCTGAATAGATCGGAGAGACTGTGGGAGGAGGAACTGGTTTCAGGAAGGCTATTGAGTGCATCTTTGAGGGGAACGTCTTGTCCTGAGCCTTTCCTGCCTTTCTGTTTCCTGGCTGCTGTGACCTGAACACCTTTGCTCCACTGGGCCTTCCTTGATGTGAAGGACTAACACGTCTGAAGCCATGAAGTGTGGTAAAGCCTCCCTCCTTCAAGCCTTTCTTAGGCAACTGATCCCAGTGGTGAGTGTTGACTAACACAGATATATCACATATTCTGACTGGTGTGCGATGCTGATGATTTTTACTTTTTCTTGTCTGTATATTTTCTAAAAATCAAAGTTATTACATAATAAATGTTATTATTTTTGTTCCATGTGTGCTCCTTCTTTTTTATTTTAAATTTTATTTTCTATTCTGAAAACAACATAAGCACATAATAAACATCTGTTACTTTCATTCAATCACTGTTCCTCCTTATCTGCACTGTTCGTGTGATTCTGGATGTCCTGGGAATGGGGAGATTTTTTTTCTGATCTCCCTCTTTCCCTCCCCATTCAACACACACAAAAATGAAACTTAAACTGGCATATATGCTAAATTAATATATACCAGAGAGAGAGAGAGAGAGAGAGAATTTTGTTATAAGGCTGTGTGTGTGCGTGCGTGCGTGCGTGCGTGCGTGCGTGCATGCGTGTGTGTGTGTGTGTGTGTGTGACAATGACCATACAGTTCAATGTCCTTCCATTTTAGGTAGCTACCTACCATTTTACCTATACCTCTTAGTTATTGTATGCACTTGTTATTTCTGGTCCCTTCCCCTGGTGACTTGACTTTCCCTAAGCCTGGGTCCACCTTTCCTACTGTTTTGGTTCTATGCATTTCAGTCTACATCCCTTAATATAATAGCTGTTCCAGGAATAGTATCTCCAGACTAATTTCCAATTCAGTAAATAGTTGTTGACCAATTACCATATGCCAAACTGTATGCTAGGTGCTAGAAATTTGAAAAAAAAAAAAGATGAGGAATCTGAAGGTTCAAAAGGATCATGGATAAGGAATCTAGAAGCTCAGAAAGACTGTGAATAAGGAGTCTGGAGACTCAAAAGGACCATGTTGAGGTACCAAGGAAGTCCCTCAAAATGATTTTGGAGATTTTGTCCTCTTCAAAATTGAAGCCCACTTGCTGACCCCTGCCTCCACGGGAATGCAATGTAATCATTATTAATGTTTTTTTCTAATGTTTTTGCACAGTACTCCGTAGAGTAGAGTAGTCCTTTCTTCCCTTGGGAATTAAGGCTAGGCATAGGACTTGGTTTGACAAATGAGCTGTGAATGGAAGCAATATGCCGCTTGCACACAGAGCATTCATTGTTGAATACATAGTTGTCATGGCAGTCAGTGGCAAAGCTCTGTGAGACTGACTCTCTTCACACCTGTGACATGGAGTAAGGCTCCTCTCCCACAATGGCCCGGGAAGATGGTATAAGCACAAATAAGACTTCCTTGTTTCAGGTCACTGAAATGTGAGATTATTTGTTATCTCAGAATACTTTTCGGTTTTCTTTTTCTTTTATTTTCTCTCCAAATTTCAACATTTTTCTTTACATAAAAAACTCATGAGTTAAAATTCAAACAATACAAATATTTGCATTTGTTATTCATATTTTGTGTATAAAATTTCAGAGTTTTTAATTTTAAGCAATGTATTTTTGATGGACCTATTATTATGGAAAACTAATGTGTATGTAGATACATATGTTTTAAGAACATATTTTAATCAAAATATAATTATATCACTTCCCTCTTTCCTCCCTCCAGTGACTCCCATTCCCCTGCTCCATTCTCTATTTAATATCCTCTTTTTCTTTTATTATTACTGTTGCACACACACACACACACACACACACACACACACACACACAAATAGAACCAGCTGAGTGTATTTTTGTTTGTGTGTGTATATGGTTGCAGGCCTTTCCACTTTATATCGGGTAACTAATTAGGGGTTCATCCCTGTGAGAGGTTAATTTTCCCTCTCTTAGCAGTTATTAATTGCCTGTAGTTCTTTGTTTGAGGTGGATCCTGTGAGATTTTCCCCCTTCTGCACTATCATGTCTACTAATATTGCTATTGCTCAGGTCTTGTTTTTGCAGTCATTTCTAGCAGATATAGTCTTGCAGCAGACTTCCTTGTATTCTGACTCTTAGATTTTTTTTTTTTTGCCTCCTTTTCCATGATGTTCCCTGAGCCATAGATGTAGGATTGGTGCTACAGATATATCCGCTGTGGCTGGGTTCCCCACAATTCACTGATTCCTGTATCACCATAGAGGAATATGTGTCCCATTATAGACATCGGGAACTGTTTCCTTTTGCTGTAAACACACACTTCTTTGAAGAGGGGAATTTAGTTTTATTGACAAATGTAATAGGCATATCCCCAAATTGGTAGGAATTCTAGTGGGTGTAGTTCAGACATCGTGGTTAATTGTTACTGTCATCTTGACAGTAACACTTGTGGAGGGTGAAGAATTGAAGAATTGCCTTCCTCAGATTGCCCTGTGCCATTGTGTTGATTGCTTACTGATGTAGGAGAGCCCAGACTGTTGTGGGCTATCCTATTCCTAGTGCAGGTGGTCCTGGGCTGGTAAGAAAGTTACCTGAGCTAGCCAAAGAGTGTTTCTCCATAGTTTCTGCTGCAAGCTCTTGTTTAAGTTCCCACCGTGATTTCCCTCAATGATTGATTGTGACTTAGAAGCATATGACAAATAAGCCATTTCCTCTCCAAGTTGCTTTTGGTTGGAGTGTTTAATCACAGGAAAAGATATCAGGCTCTTCAGTCTGGCTGTGGATTGGTGGCTGTGGTGACGTACAAGACTAAACAGTGTTGTTGCTGAACTTGGATTAGCTGCAATCAGAAGGAACTCTCTTCTCAAGCTCTGTGTATTTTATGCTCAAGAGATACTTCACTGTGCCATGAAAGTCTTGGAAATAATGTACCCCAACAGCAGACATGTTTGGCAACAGGAGGTCCATTATTGAAGAAAGGAAAAGGATCGCTTCTGAGAACAAGGATTAAAATTATCTGTTACAACAGAGCCCTGGGACATGCTGGGCACACTGACATGCCTCATGGGAATCTGTAGTCTTGAAACATAAGCACCCCACATAACCTCACCTTAAGAATCAATTGCTGTAGCCATTTGAGCTGTATTTCAATAGAAAAAATGGAGCAGATGAAGTAAGAACTAAAGAAAATATAAGATAAAGTATCATGATGATTGTTGGCCTCATTTATTAATTTTACAAGATATTTAAATTGTCCTGTGTTGTCAGTGTTGATGGAAATGCCAAATGGCTGTGGTCTTTTTTTGCAGATTAATAAGGTAGCATGTCTCAAAAGTTCAAAAAAAAAAAAACCTATGTGTAGAACAGATGAAGTCCTGGGTAAATGTGTAATGCTGACATGGGCACAGCCATGCCAGAGACTCCAATGCCTCAGGCCGATGGGAATGGCAAAGCCTTCCCCTTGTCAGGCTTAGGAAAATTGGCAAAGCCTTCTCTTGTCCAAGTATAAGTGTTTACAAACAACTGACAAGTGTGTGCAAAACCCAGCAATTACTCCTTCCTCTTCCCAGATGACTGCAGCCTGAGATGGCTCTCCTACAGAGACCTCCTGTCAAGCCTAGCTAATCCCCTCTGCTTGTACTGAACATGACAAACAAGTTGAATTTCCATGTTGTGTCCTAGCTGCCCTCCATCGGAGTGAGCACAGTCCACCCAATCCCAGTTCTTCTGTTTGAGTGTCTGTTAGTTCATCACTCTTGCATTACTCGGGTCCGGTTTCCATGACCAAACTGTGCAGGAACGTATGTTTATTGATGCTTTCTTGCAAGGTAAAAATTTTAGTCAGGATGCCCAGAAAAAAATTTACATTTCCAACTTACCTTGCAAGTCAGAATAGGCAGATGGATAAATTCTGTTCAGTGGGACAATAATGGAAGTGATGCATTAAGGTCTGACAGCACGGGTGCATGGACACTTGCTTTCTCTGTTCCACCTTGCTCTATGGAATAAATATGTGATGACTGGATAAACATAATATCTAGGATTGACAGAGCCATGAGACTGGAAGCATCTAAGTACCTGACCATATGGGCCAGAATCACTATACCAGCTCTGACTTTATTTCAGATGTAAATTCTTCCCTTATTGTAGTCACTGGATATCTCAAATGTAGCCTAAATATCCCCACTAATGAACCAGAATCCCCATTTTTGGAGCCTTATCCTAGATCAGTGGTTGTACATTTTGTACGAAGATTTAAATAATAATGAAATTTGTGACAGACGTTTCTAGATATGTGAAAGTTGGCAAAAAAAAAAAAAAACCCTTGTGTTTTGGTTAAAATAGACTCCATACAATGGAAAAGTGTAAAGACTGTCAAAGCTACTACTCAGAAAACTATTGTTGTAGATAAACACTCATTGCCAAACAATGCATATATGAAACAAGAAAACGACCGTGAGTGCAACCTCAACTTTCCTCTCTCTATTGTTGCAGAAGAGAATTCCAACTCTGCCTGCTGACTTCCTTCCTCTCCTTCATTCTGTGATATAGAAAGGGGTCCTGACCCTCTGTGTCAAATACCTAGGGGTTTTCCTCTTGGTGGGTAGAGTAATATTTTCTCTTTTTGTTTTATATATATATATATCCATTCATAATTTTTTAAAATTAATGCTAACTTTTATTATTATTAGCTGAGTTTTTTTTCTTTGAGACAGGTCTTACATTGTACACGGGTTGCTGTTAATTAATCCTTCTGCATGAGCCTCCTGAGTGATAGGATATGCTTCCAACTTAAAATTCATTATTTTTGAAATGGGCTCTAGAGCTTATTAATAATCACCCAAACTTAGGGGAGCCAAAAATTTCACAGTGAGTAAATTGCTTAATTGTAGTGTAGCAAAGCTATGGAATGTTATTCACTGTTACAAAGCAATGATCAATCATGCTACTAGAAGACATGAGGAAAATTTCAGTTATTAAGTGAAAGAGGCTAATCTGAAAATAATCTCATTCTATGTACTATATGAGTTCAATTTAATGGCATCCTGGAATAAGGCAACTATTCTGATGACTGCAGGGCATTGCCACTCTGCATTGTTGGGGTAATTCTTTCGTGCACTGTGTGGAGGTTGTCTCTGTGTATTCAGTCGTTGATTGCTGTACCAACAGAAAGGTGATTACTAGGTTTATTTTGGTATTGTAACTCTTAGGGATCATCACCTGCCTCATACTTTGTCAACATTCACCTTCCTTATTTGCTGATTGGCTTAATAATGAGCTGATGACCAGTATCTAGGCAGGAAAGGGAAGGTAGCATTTCTGGGCTGAGAGTGGGTCTCTGGGAGAACAATCAGATGTAAAAATTGGCCAGTGGGACATGGAGGTACACAGAGGTGAACAGATTCAGAGAGGTAAAGACCCAGCAGTGTGTCAGAGTGTAGGCCTGGTTAATTAGTCAGGCAAATTAATGAGCTAGCTGAAAGTCTACCCAGCTAAAGTCCTAAGTTCTTATAAACAAGTCTCCATGTCTTTATTAAACCATTGGTGAGTCCAATAAAGTCCTGCTCTACTGCATGATACAATAGGAGATACACATCATACATCTTTCTCAGAGTCATAAAGTGCACAATACCACGAATGAATGAACTTAATGTTGACTATGGGTTTGAGTTATAGTGATATATTTATGTAGGTTCTTCAGTTGTAACCAGCATCCATTGGGGGGCACATAGGTTACAAAAGAGATGTTGAAAATGAGAAAGCTTATGCATGTGTGAAGTCAGGGTGTATGAATGAGTTGTTGTTTTGTTGTTATTGTGACAAAGTACTTGAGCCAATTATCTTAAGGAAGGAAGGGTTTATTTTGCCTCATAGTTTAAGTGTTTAGTCTATCGTGGTGGGGAAGGAATGGAGGCAGGGATATAAAACATCTAACATGTGACATCGAAAGTCAGGGAGAACAGATAAATGAATGCTGGTGCTCAGCTTGGTTCTTCCATTTTGTTTAGTCTGGGACCCCAGTCACTGAAATGGTGCCACCCCCATTTTTGATGCCTCTTCCTTCTCCCGTTAAACCTCACTGAAAATGCCCTCGCAGGTACATCTAGAAGTTTGTCTTTTAGGTTTTTCTAAACTCAGTCAGGTTGACAATTAAGATTTACCATCGAGGCTGTAAACTTCTCTTTTCACTTAATTTTACTGTTATGGAGAACTAATCTTTAAAAATTAAATCTTCTCAGCTAGACATGGTGGTGTGGTGGTGCACGCCTTTAATTTCTGCACTTAGGAGGCAGAGACAGGTGGATATCTGTGAGCTTGAGGCCAGCCTAGTCTACTAAGCAAGTTCCAGGTCAGCTAAGACTACACAGAGAAACCCTGCCTCGAAAATAGACAAATAAATAAATAAAGGAATAAATAAAGTCTTCTCTTTCAAAATCTCTTTTGATATATATTTAGATATATATCTATACACACATATATACAAATGCATATACACCATATATGTATGTGTGTGTGTGTTTGCATGTGTGTGTGAGTGTGTGTGTGTGTATGTGTGTGTGTGTATGTGTGTGCGTGTGTGTGTGTATGTGTGTGTGTATGTATGTGTGTATGTGTGTGTATATGTGTGTGTATGTATGTGTGTGTATGTATGTGTGTATGTGTGTGTGTATGTATGTGTGTATGTGTGTGTATGTGTGTGTATGTGTGTATGTGTATGTATGTGTGCGTGTGTGTGTGTATGTGTGTGTATGTGTGTGTGTATGTGT
>CAJQZJ010013043.1:2763703-2778962 GCA_907164525.1 Lophiomys imhausi
TGTGTGTGTGTGTGTGTGTGTGTGTGTGTGTGTGTGTGTGTGTGTGTATGTGTGCATGTGTGTGTGTATGTATGTGTGTGTGTGTAGGTAACTTTAGCAGGAGGCAGAAGAAAGCATCACACCCCTAAATCTGAGCTACAGGGGGGATTATAAACTGCTCAACATGGATGCTAGGAACAAAACTCAGATCCTCAGTGCTCTTAAAATTGCTGATCCATGTTTCTATCCCTAAGTCTTTTTTTTTTAAGGAACACACACTTTAGTGAATATATTTGGAGCTAATAAAAGTAGAGGTATAAGTTCATCCCAAGTTTTTTCCCAAGTGCAGGGACGAGTGAGACCACATGTGATAGTTCCCTGCCCATCCTGTCTCCAGCACACAGCACACATCCCTGTCATCTAGAAGTAACCGCTAGCCTCACCTCTAGCCCAGAACCAGGGAGACTCAGGCCAGCTGATGCTTGCCCAAAGCTCCCCTTCCACTGATGAGGAAGTTGAGGGAAGCTGGCAATGTGTTTACTGTCTTATTTCTGGAGAAGAAAGAACCATAGACACCCCATGGGCATTCATCTCAGTCCCTTTCTCTCCTTAATCAAATTCCCACCATCTCTGATACATCTATCCAACAAACATTGTGTCCATTACTGGTTTTTACTTTTGGTAGATCTAAAACACTACTCATCTGATTGGAGGCCTGAATCTTGTGTTATGGGTATGAACTCTGCCTTTGTAGTATTGATGTGTGATTGTGGAAAATGACAGATCCACAGGATGTTCTTGTCCTGGGCAGGGTCTGTGGTGAGCAATGGGTGCAATGTGCGGCTCCAGTAAGTTAAACATGGAGAGGAAATAGCAATAATGTTTCACTTTCCATCAGTGAGAGTAAGAAACTCACTCATTTGATCATTTTAGGTAGCCATAGTTTGCTTTCTATTGTGAGAAACACCCTGACCGAAATCAACTTGGAGAGGAAAGGGCTTATTTTGTCTAATATATTATAGTTCATCACAATGGGAATTCAGGTCAAGATCTCAAGGCAGGAACCTGGAGGCAGGAACTGAAGCAGAGGCCATGGAGGGGTGTTGCTTACTGGCTTGCTCTCCATGGCTTGCTCTTCCTGATTTCTTACAGAACACAAGACCACCTGCCTGATGTGGCACTACCCACATAAACTGGGCCCTTTTCCATCAATGATTAATGAAGAAAATACTCCCACAGACTTTCCCATAGGCTAACTTGATGGAGATATTTTCTTTCTTTCTTTCTTTCTTTTTTTTTTTTTGGTTTTTCAAGACAGGGTTTCTTTGTATAACAACTCTGGCTGTCCTGGACTTGCTTTGTAGACCAGGCTGGCCTCGAACTCACAGAGATCCGCCTGCCTCTGCCTCCCAAGTGCTGGGATTAAAGGCGTGCGCCACCGCTGCCCGGCTGGAGATATTTTCTTAACTGAGGTTCCCTACTCCTAGATGACTCTAGCTTGTGTCTAGTTCACAAAGAGTAACTAGCATACCATGTCTTCAGACACTCTGAAGCCTTTGGATCTATGGAGCGAAAAGAAGAAGTCACAGTCATTCTATCTACAGAGGATTACTAGAGTGGAAGGGATTCATTTCTAGAGAGGACATAGCAAGTCCAACTCATAGGGTGTGTCCCAGAGACGGTCCTTGAACTTATCTTGTAGGTCTAATTGTAGTCCTGAGGTGGGTGGAAAGGATGATGGGACAAGCCACAGTTAGTATGGGAGAAATGTTTCAGTTTGTCATGAAGAAGGCGTACATATGTGGAGGTCAGAAGACAAGTTGTGGGAGTTGGCTCTCTTCTTCCACCATGTTAGGCCTGCATGATCAAAGTCAGGTCATCAAGAATGACAGAAAGACCTTTACTCACTGAGCCATCTAGCCTGCCCTCCAAGCCAGAGTCTCAAAATTGCTTGTTTTACAACTTGTTATGCCAGGCACAGAGTAATATTTAATAAAATACTATTTTTTTTGTTTTTCAAGACATAGTTTCTCTGTATAGCTCTGGCTGTCCTGAACTCACTTTGTAGACCAGGCTGGCCTTGAACTCACAGAGATCTACCTGCCTCTGCCTCCCAAGTGTTGGGATTAAAGGTGTGCGCCACCATGCCAGCAATTGCAGACAGCTGTGAACTGCAGTGTGGGTGCTGGGATTTGAACCCTGGGTACTTTGGAAGGACATCTAGTGCTCTTAACTCTTGAGACCTCTCTGCAGTTCTAATAAAACACTTATTGAACAAGAAAGTGACAAGTCATTTTCTAGAATCTTCTAGGTAGAACGGCTACTGGTCTTGGATGTTTTGAAGTCCAAGATAGGAAGCAAATTTAATGGAAGCACACAAAGAAAGAAATCCACTCTCCATAAGCTTGCTGGCTAAATTGCTTGCTAGTCTGAAGAACACAAAGAATGCAAGGGTCTAGAAGTGCTAGCAAAGTAACTCTCATAGTTCCCTTCTTTTTTTTTTTTTTTTTTTGGTTTTTCGAGACAGGGTTTCTCTGAATATCTCTGGCTGTCCTGGACTCGCTTTGTAGACCAGGCTGGCCTCGAACTCACAAAGATCCGCCTGCCTCTGCCTCCCAAGTGCTGGGATTAAAGGAGTGCGCCTCCACCGCCCGGCTATAGTTCCCTTCTTTTACATAAGGAAGTTTTGTTTTGTTTTATTGCTATCACCCTCTGTGTTCCCCATAGCCCCATGAAAAGTTCAAAGGGACATTTGCATCTTGGAAAAGTAACAGACTTGGTTAAGTGATTTGCTCCAGCTAATCTGTGAAGAAGCATGGTGATCATTTTCTAAATTAACCACACACACGGCTGAAGACTGAGAGTCTATGTGATGCAATCAAAGCTCTTACTGCCTGGCTGTAGACTGCTCTAATTGTGGGTGCAGTTTCTGAAAATAACCATGAAGTCTGAAATGACAAGTTTATACACATCCGTTGTAGATACAGGGATTACGATACACCCACCCAACCACACCTCCTCATGCATATACAGTTAACTCTCCCTAACTGTTCTGCTCCTGTGGATTTATCCAACTATAGATTGAAAATATTCAGAAAATTTTGAATCAGTATGGCACATGTACAAGCCTTTTATTGTCATTCTTTAAGCAATATAGTAAAATAAATATTTATAATTTATTTGGATATTATAAACAGTCTAGTGATGATTTAACATATATGCAAGGACATGAATAAGTAATATGCAATTGACACAGAGCTGTTACAAAGATTTAAGCATCTGTGAACTTCAGTGTCTCTGCAGGATTCTAGACCTAGTCCTCTGTGGATACCATGGGACAAGTACACATTCAAATGTATATACACACTTGACACTAGGATTGGCAGCTCTTTATATTTCTTCTATAGTATCTTAGTTATTGTCCATACATATGCTTATGACAAACACTAGTATAATTACCTTGAATTCACATTGAGAGTGTTATATAAAATTATATTCTAGAGAATAGTTAGGACTTTCCTCCAATATAATTTTTTTAACTTATGGTAAAGAGAAATATGTTTGAAAAATGAGTTTCATTGAATTCCCTCACCCCTCTTTTTGAGACCAGATTTTATTATGTAGCCGAAGCTAGCCTGGAACTCAAGATACATCTGCTTCAACCTCCAGAATAGCCAGATTATGTGAGTATGCCACCACTCCTGGATCACTTAGTTCTTTAAGGCCTGGTTCAGTGTCTTGGAAGTGGTTGGGACAAGGAAGAATCAGTCTCTTTAATGAAGCAGGAACAAGAAGGAGTTATAGTAGATGTTAATGCAGTGCTATAGTTTTCCTAAGGTTCAAGGACATTATTGTGGAAAAGAGAATCACCTAGCAATGTTGAAAACTAGTGGCCAAAAGTTTCCGGGCAACATGGAGCTGAATTATTGATGCTGGAAAGAAAGTGATGAGAATGTTGGGAGAAAAGATTCTGCAGTGGCAGTAACAAAAGTTACCAATGAGCATCATATACTTATAAACTGTTACAGGGCATCAACAGTTGTCTAGGGGAGTGCTGAGTTTGTTCTTTAGCATGAAACATCCAATGAACAAGTCATTGGATGACGTGTGCAAACAGAAGACCAAGCTACAGAGTAAAAAAAAAAAAAGTAACAACTTTATGTATTTGGAACAGGAGAAGATTAATGACGCAGGTCTACTTCATGGAAGCTGCTTTGGGTATTTTCTAGGTCCCCTGTGTCCTCCCTTTTCTCCTATTAGTCTTGATTAGATCCCTTCCCCCATGGTTTTCCAGCTCTACCTCCTTGCAATGTCTTGAAGAAATAAGAAGCCACCAGCTCAAAAACATGCCCTCACACTCCCTACCTACCTTAATTATTCAAATCCTCCTTCCAAATATCCCTCCCTTTGCCTAAGACAGAATACTAAGAGTGTTCCTGTTTATTCTCCAATAGGTGCTCCAGAAGAGGAGCAAGAAAAATGGACACCAGAAGGACGTAGCTAGGTTGATGATGGAGGAAATGATTAAAGAGTCTATATTCTTCACACTCTACTTAAAGAATAAGCCCTTTCAAGTCTTTGGACTTAGCCATTGCCATTCCAAATATGTAATTTAGACATCATTTCCAAATTATCAAACCCAATAATTTAATGGCAATACTTCATGCCAAGGTTAACAGCTATTTTTTTCATTTCTTCGAGATTTAGATGTATTCTATGGCATACATACCTAAAGTCTGCTGGAGACCAAGGCTCTGAGTCTTACTTGTCTGGTGTCTAACACAGACTACACAAGGCTTTGTGCTGACCAATAGCTCAGAAAATGGTTTTTTTTTTAAAGCAACTTTGTTAAAGGCAGATAATTAGGATCAGTCTCTTGATTTAACTAAGTTCAATCAATGTATTGTAAAACTCACAGGGAAATTCAGTTGTAGGTCAAGCTATGGAGTTCATCAGGACTATGTATAAAACAGCCAGGATGATTACCAGTCTTTGTTGGCATTCAGAAGAATTTGACTCTTGTCTTCTTAGGCCTACAGAAAGTATCTGGTTGGAGCTGGGTACAGTAGAACATGACTGTAATCCCAGAATTTAGGACATGGAGGCAGGAAGATCAGGAGTTAGATGCGAACTTTGGCCACATAGAGAATTTGAGATCAGGATGGGTTTCAGTAGAACCCATCTCAAAAAACCAAACAAGAATCTGGAGAGATTGCTCAGCAGTTAAGATCCCTGGCTGTTCTTTCAGAGAACCAAGATTTGATTCCCAGCATTCACATGGCGGCTCGCAACAGTCTGTAGTTTCAGTTTGTATGGATCTGGTGCCCTCTTCTGGCCTTCACTGGACCCCCAGGCATGCACATGGTGCACAGACATCCATGCAGGCAAAATGCCCATACACATAAAATAAAACAATAATAGAAAATTTTACAAATAAAAATAAGCCAGTAACCACAGCATTAATAATACATTTTAAAAGGGACCTGGTTCGAATGTCAGCAAGAGAGAGATGTAAGATTGAACTTGACATGGATTCCTACCAATCCTACATATCTTCAGCAGCTTTTCAAGAGTGCCAGCCAGGAAAAGCGATACCTTTCCTCTGGTGTTTTTCAGCAAACCAGATTTTGTTTGATATGGCACCAAATATAATTACAAGTACCCGGAAGTCAGACATGTCACATGCAGAATGTCTTCATGCCTCTGACTGATGCCTATTATGATACTGGATGACAATAAGGATAAGGGTAGACGAACCTTGAACTGGCTGGCAATGAAAAATTGCTTTCAGTTTGTGATGGCCCTGGAGAAATGACAGCCTCAGACTCCCAGCTTCTTCCTTATTCAATTATCACGCTCCCTGACTCTTGAATAGTAGGTCAAAGTTTTTAAAAATCTACTTAGCAAGAACTACCTGTGCGGGTTGTGGAGCTCAGTGGATGATCTATCAGTCTGTCATCCTGTCTCTGGTGCTGTTTATCGTGGCTTCAACTCTCACCTGTGAATATGAACTCAGCATCTCCATCTGCAGCCTGGAACACTTGTCTGAGGTCAATCCTATTCAACAATTCAATTAAAGTCTACCTCTCCTCGATACCCAGGTAGTGCATATTGATGCAGGAGCGAAATAAGATGGGGTCTCATTCTAAAGGAGTCCACAGTATGCCATAGAATATGTATGCTCATAAGGTAGAGTTATGAATCCATGATAAATATGTAGCTAGAAGATTCCAAAACCACTAAAGTTGAGGTGAGGTGGATGGAGCTTCCTGACGGCGATGACCTTTAAGTATCATTTCCACATACCTAAAATTCAATGTGTCAGATCAAGTATTTGTGACATTCTTTCCTAAACCCCCATGCTTCCTTATTTTTCCTTACCATCTACCACACCACTCAGCCATTAAAGCCAGCCAGTTCCTCCTGTAAAATCTCAGCCCTGTCTATAATAACATCTGGAAATTTTATTTTCTGCCTTTAACTATCACAGTTCTAAGCACCTAAGATTGTCAGTGTTCAAAAAGCCGAAAAGAAACAATCAGGCCAGCTGAACCCACCTGTCTGTTCACACCCATATGTCACTTATATATCCCAGCAGCAGCCTCTTGGCTGGTCTCACTGGCGCCAGACCTGCCTGCCATGGTCTGTCTGAGTTGCTGTTGTGTTTATTTGCCTAGAGTCAAGTGGCTTTATGATGAAGAGAGTGGGAGGAGGGAAACACCCACATAAGCCTGTGAAACTGTGTGCAATAAATATGAGTGGGCAGGACAAGAAGAAGGGCAAGAGGACAGGAAATATCTAAAGATTCACCAGCCCAGCCAACGAAAAAGCAATAAAGATAACAGCAAGGGACAAGATGCCAAGGTGTGGAGCTGGGGATTGGCATTTGCCTCCTGTGGCTGTTGTAACAAATTACCCCAAATTTGGTGGCTCAAGGCAGTAGAAATCGATTTTCTCATAGGTGTAAGGTCAGAAGTCCAAAGTCATTATCAGTGGGTTGAAATGGAAGCATTGACAAGGCCACCACACTTTACTCTGTCTGGAAGCTTCTGGTGCTCCCTGACTAGTGTCTGCTTAGCTCCCATCTCTGCCTTGGTGGTCATGTTCCCTTCTCTTTTTTGAATGATTGGCCTCCTGCCTTTTCTTGTAAGGATTCGAGCGGGATCAACTCAGATAGATAGTCTGGATAATTCTCCAATACCAAGATGGTTATGTTTTAACATAGTCTTCTCTGCAAAGCCCTCTTCTGTCTTATACAGTCATATTTACAAGCTCTGGAGATGTGGATGAGGAATTCATTTAAAGGGGGTCTGATTAGCCTATAGCCATAATAAAGTCAATTTTAGATCATGACCCAGGCATATAAATTTGGTCTCATGTTTGCTTTAGAACTGTCATTGGGGTTTGGAGATGTGAATGAGACATGGCAGATGTTTTTGCAAGGGATCTGAATGAGCGAAGGCCCAGAAGCGTCTGTGAGGGTACAGAGAATGGGCTAGGACCTAATCCATAGTCCTGAAACACTTATGTGGTATTTTATTGTAGTAGGAGACCAGGGTAGCCATATAATTAAGGGGGAACCAAATAACAGGGGTGCTTGAGCAGTGGAGGGCTGGTCTAAGCTGTCGTTTCTTCAACAGTAAAATGGCATCTTGGAAGTTGTATTCGTTACTTTTCTGTTGCTGTGATAAAACCATGACCCAGGCAAATTATAGACGGACAAGTCTGTTTGGGCTTGTGGTTCTGGAGGGATAAGTCTCCATCATGATGGGGAAACATGGCAACATGAGGCAAGCGCAACAGCTAGAGCAGCAGCTGAGAGCTCGCATCTTCAATTGCAAACACGAAGAAGAGAGAGCAAACTGGAAATGGCCATTAAACTTTCAAAGCCCGTCTCTAACAAGGCCACATCTCTTAAACCTCCCAAATAGTACCTTCGTTGAGGACCAAACATTCATATGTGTGAGACTATGGGGGACATTTCTCACTCAAACTATCAAATTAGGCACATTGTTGGAGGATTGATTTGTGGCCATCTTGTGATGGCTGCCCACTTTACTAGCTAAGAAACAATGCACAGGTTTTAACCAATGGCCCAGAGCTCCAAATTCCATCCTCTTCTTCTACTTCCCTGTTTCCTCCCACCTTTATGTCAGCAGGTCTAGCCTTTGGCAGCTCTGTGAAAAAAAATCTAAATTTAGCTGAGTGGGGCAGTAAATGCTTGGAGTCTCATCACTCAGGAAGTAAAGGCAGGAAGATTAAGAGTTCAAGACCATCCTTGGCTACACAGACAGTTTCTGGCTAGCCTTGACTGTATGAAAGCCTGTCTCAAATAATCAGAAAAAAGGAAGAAACAGAAAAAAGAAAGAAAAGAAAAGAAAAGAAAAAAGGAAAGAACTCAGGAGGTCTTTCACAATTTGAGTTCTCATCTCTCTGAAGTCTCTTTTTCATTTTCTGAAGATGTCAACATTCATGCCTTATGAACTTCTCTCTCTCTGTCTCTTTCTCTTTGTGACAATGTCTGACTATGTACCTCTGGATGTCCTTAAATTCAATATATAGACCTTTCTGGCCTTGAACTCACAATATCTTCCTGCCTTCATCTCCAGCCAAGTATTGGGATTAAAGGCGTGAGCTACCATACCTAGCTGTGCCTCAGGATCTTTGGACGACATTTTCCTGCCCTGGATCTCTTTCACAATTTGCAGGACTGGCCTCACCTCATCCCTATAATCCCAGACCAGATGACATTTCTTTCAGATGATCTACTCAGAATATCAGAGAAATCTAAGTAGCTTCTGTGTTCACCACAACACGTGTTGGCCCTATTACTGCACTTGACTGGGTATGAAAGATGTGTCAGACCTTCACTTATTTCTTTTTCTCAAGTGCCTACTTGTATATGTGTGTTTGGGTTCATGAATATTCACATATTCAGTGTGCGCGTGCACATGTATGTATGTGTGTGTGTGTGTGTGTGTGTGTGTGTACATGTGTATATGTGTTGAAGCCAGCCTTGGGTAGTGTCCCTTAAGGCATCATCATGTTTTTGTTTTTTCTTTCATGTGTTTTCTGTGAATCAAACTCAAGTCCTTTTGATACTGCATGGTATCTCGGTTTTGTCTCTGGTTGCTCTGATAAAATGCCTGTTAAAAAGCAGCTTATGGGAGAAAGGGTTTGGCTTACAATTCCAGGTTATAGTCCTTCGAGGCAGCGAAGTCACAGCTGCAGGGCTTGAATGGAACTGGTACCATTGCGCGCACAGTAAGAGCAGAGAACAGAGGGCCAAGGCATGTGTGGGCTGTTGGGGGACGGTCTGATAACATTGCTTCTGATAGGCTGATTTCAAGGCTGAGATCTGGTTATGGCCCCTTCTGAGGCGTTCTCTTAATTGATTAATAAAAGTCGCTGATAGCCAATTAGCTGGGCAGAAAGAGTATAGGAAGGTGGGACTTCCTGTGATTATAACAGGAACCCTGCGTTTTACACAGAGGATTAGCTCATTCCACCAGGAGACATAGAAGCAGATAGACATGTTTGAAAACACTGGAAGGTAATCGCAGGCACATGTCTGTTTGGGATTAGGTGATCCAGGTTAATTTAGAGTATCTAATTGAGAGTCTGCCCAGCTAAGGGCTAAGCGTTGAAACATTAAAAGGCCTTAGTGTATTTAATTATTGGGGAAAGGACTGGGGTAGCTTATAGGCTGTCAGTCCAAGCAATCCAGGGTCATCTGAAGCCCGTCTGGCCTAATATAACAACTTATATTACTTAACAGAGTTTAGGTTACAGGTGGTGTAGGCCACCCTTGGTCCGGGGCTCTTTCCCCAGGATAAATCAGGCTGCCGGGTAAGGTGGGCCAGGTCTATCAGCTGGTATCCTGCCAGGCTGCCCGCAGCTCTGCCAAGCCGCTGGCTGCTCTGCCGGCCTAATCTTACAGTTTATACTTATTAATAAATACTATTGATAATTAAATTGCAGTTACAGTGGGCAGTGCTCAGTTTGTTGTCTCGTTTTCATTCACTCTAGGGTTGGTCTTCACAGTTCAGTTAGCCCAACAAAATCGATACTTTACAAGGCAGCCAGTCTGGTGGAAAGATGATTCCAGTCTCAGTGAGGGAGCCCATCTAAGAGATGGAAGTGGAGAGTGCTTGAGGACGACACCTGTCGTTGAATTCTGGCCTCCATGCACATGGGCGTGCAAAAGCACACACAAAGAAGAAAGCATCGAGGAAGCCAGGCTACTGTCTACAGGAAGTCAACTGGGAACTGCTGTCATAATCCCCTTGAGTTCCACAGTGGCTTGGCTCAATAGAGCCAAGGTGGACACATGGAGGTCAACGGTCAGAAGATGAATCTATTTGAAATAGAATTTGCTATAATAGATTAGAAGTAGAAAGCGGGAAAAGAGGAAAGAAGGATAGTGTACTGGTTACGTTTTTTTTTTTTTCCTTTTTGTCAACTTGACATAAGCTAGGGTCATCTGGGAAGAGGGAACCTCAATTAAGAAAATGCTTCATTTTCTTAATCATTAATAATATTACTCATTGGTGTGTGAGGGTCCATTCCATTGTGGACCTGGGTTGTATTAAAACAGCAGGCTGAACAAGCCATGGGGAGCAAGCCAGTGAGTAGCATTTCTGCACCCTCTGTTTCAATTCCTGCCTCCAGGTTCTTGCCTTGAGTCCTTGTCCTGACTTTCCTTCATGATAGACTGTGACCAAGATGTGTATGCCAAATAAACCCTTTCATCCCCCAACTGCTTTTTATCTTGATGTCTTATAAAAGCAATAAAGCCTAACTAAGGAAGATGACTAGAAGATTTTTATATTTTTACTTAACTAGGTAGATGTATGGAGTTTCATTATACAGGAGTGCAGTCCTAGAATGATATATCTATCAGACTTCTAAATGGAAACTCCGGAGAGGAGAGATGGAGGGGAAAAGGAAAAGAGGAAGGGAGGGAGAAAGACACATATGGAGAGGGGGAAGGAGAGACAAAGGAAGGGAGAGGGAGAGAGAGAGATTGAGATGTTTGGGGTCCAAGAAAGAGACTGTGTGTAGGAACCTAGTGAGAGATAAGGCGCCATCATTGCACATATTGTATTTATAGTCAATGGAATAAAGTGATAACAAATAAAAGAAAAGAAAGTTAAGATCTGGAGACTGGATGCACCACGATCTTCAAAGATCAAAGAACATTGAGATGACTCAGTAGGTAAAAAGTGCTTGCTGCCAAACCTGAGACATGAGTTCAAACCCTGGAACCCATGGTAAAAGGTTGCAGAGAACTGACTCCTGAGAGTTGCCCTCTGACCCCCACATGTTCACCATGGCATGGGCACACCTACACTCACCAACACACATCATATGTACATCCAATAATAATAAGTATATACATTTAAAAGATTAGGAACTATCCATGGAGCTGGACAGGCAGAGAGCGGAAGGATAACTGAGACAAAGAGATGCTAAGAGGCCTAGCTTTTCTGAAGGGCAGGAGTGGCAGCTGCCCCAAAAGCTGCTAGAGAACGGGCCTGGAGTCTGTTTTTTGACTCTCCCAAGCTGGGGACGAGTAGATGCTACATGAGTATTCATTGAATGAATAAAGAATAGAGGTGATGTTGGTGCCTCTATGTGCCTTGCAGAGAGGTAACTTTGTAGCTTTTGAGGTGGAATTAGACTGTTTCCTTGAGTCATACAAGAAAGGCATCACATAGAGCCTTGAATTCACCAAGTCAGAACCAAACAGATGATGTCTTGGTGGGCACCCAGTCTACAGCACCTACTGGTAGAAAAAACTAGAAGTAAAAGTTTATTTTCCTGACATTCAAGTAGAGCTATGGGGTGCTGCTGGTCCAGGGAAAGGGGCCAAGAGAAAATTGCAACTGCCTACGTGTCCTTTTGCCTGATGAGAGAGACAGTATTTGCCCTGAAAGATACTAGCATGAGGAATAAAGCAGCTGTCATTCACCACCCCCCTCCCAGCAAAGTTTTTCATGACTGGCCAAAGGTTAGTTACCCACCAGGTTGGTGAGTCATAGTGGGAGTGGCCAGACCTTTGAGAGCTGAATCTCCTAAGGCAATGTTATCTCTTCAGCTTGCCTAAACAGAAGTATAATGTCAGACACAGCTGTCTGGTTTTTGTTTGTTTTTTATGTCACTAGTCATTTTTTTTGGTGGGGGGGGATGTTAAGAAAACTCATTAGAATTCATTTTAATATTATGCCTTATCTAATTCAATGTCTCTCAGACATGATCATCTATCTGCACATGCAATCAAAGAACAGAATTATTAAGAAGACAGTCTATGCTATTTTTTTTTTGGCAATGTATCTGAAGTCTGGTGTATGTTTTACACTTGTAACACATCTCAACACAGACCAGTCACATACTCAAGAGCTTGGGAGCCACATGTTGCTGGGCAACCAACTGAGACAATGAAAGTCAAAACCTGGATTTTGGGGGATTGGAAATTCAATCCAGTGGTAGTGCTTGACCAACAAGCTGCAGGTCCTGGGTTTGATCCCAGTATTAGGGACCAGCAAACAGACAAACACGCTACCTTTTAGAGACAGGCACTGGCATGTTTCCAGTGTAGCACGGATCTCTCAATTCAGTCATCCCATTCAAATTTTACATTCAAGACTTATGGGAGAAGAAGGTCTTATCAGGAACATAGATCCCAAGTCAGGGAAATGATGCAGTGGCTCTCTCCCTGAATTTATGAACCATCTTCCCCACACTCAGATGCTTAGTTTACACTGTTGGGGACCTTCTGTATCACAGAGAACCAAATGGATAAACTCAGTTGTGTGAAGCCAGGATACCAGCCAAAAGAGAACTAAGATTATGTGGGCATCCATCTCTTCCAGGATCCTTCTCCAGGCTCGTGGGCCTACGACCTACCGATGCCTCATCTTCTTTTATGCTGGTGGCCATGTGTGTGGGAAAGGTCAGTACTTACAGGAATTGTCTGGACACATTGTAGGCATCTCAGCAGATTGAGGCCTCAGTACATGAACAATTTAAGTAACAATATCAGACAGTTCCACATCAGACAACACTTAATTTTGAACAATTATGCCCAGAGGAAGAGTACTCTCTGTCTCCATGGGATATTAGGCCTAGGACCTCCCACAAATACCAAAAAGGATACTCCAGTCATCCTTTAGAGAAAATATCACAGTATTCACACATAACATAGGCATATCTTCCTCTGTATTTTAAATCATCTTTAGATTCCTTATAATACAAAATACAAGTGCTGTATGAACAGTTGTTATATTATGTTGCTTAGGAAACATCAAGGGCAAAAAATCCACATAGATTCAGTACAGATGCAGTTTTCAACTATTTTATGTGTTTTCTTCTCTCTCTCTCTCTTTCTCTCTCTCCCTCTCCCTTTCTCTCTCTTTCTTTTTTCCAGTACAAAATATTGAACCTAGACTTTACGTTTGCACTGTACAGTTTAGTTGTGTTCCTAGTCCCTCTTTTCAAGTATTTTCCACCTGTGATTCGTTGAATCATGCTTGTAGAGTCCATGGATATGGAGATCCAACTGTGTCTAATTCAGAGAAATGAATACATGATGGCATAGTGGGGGCATGTCTGCCCTTGAACTAAGGAGAGGGGTACAGTAGGAAAATGATGGTGGCTAGGTGGCTTCCTAATGCCATGTCTTGTTGCTCTCTCTGAAACAGTTTTTCAGACTGTGCCTGTAGTTTTCCTCAAGATGGAAATGGAGTTAGCAGCCTGAGGCTGCTCCTTCTCTGAACTAGACCTGCTTTCGGGCAATAGCCTAAGCAATACTCTCTGCTTTTTCCATAAGGTCAATCCAGGCCTAATTTTGACTAACTCTGACTAACTTCAACAAGCTAGCTTTCAGCTAGGTTCTGGAACACGTCATTCCCATGGTGATCCACACCAGTCTGACAACGTGTTAGAAGCTTCATCCCCTGTTCCCTCCTTACCAGTGTGGTTTGGAATGAGTCTTAACGATCATAATAGCTTTGTTTATGAAGCAGCCACCATGGTGCCAGGTCCCAGGCCTAGTACTTCATGCACACTCACTGCATCACTCACTCTTCCCTACCACCTTGCCAAGAGCTTGCTGTTACCCTCATCTTAAAGATGAAGCAACCACAACTCAGAGATGTTAATTAACTAGCTAATTGCCTCACTGTTAGCAAATGGTATGCTGAAGAAGAAAACCCCCATTAGTTTAAGTCCAAAGTGAAGATCAAATGCTGCTGCACCAAAGGCTCGCTGTCTCTGGTCAGAACCAGCTCCAATAAGCTGCAGCATCCCAGATCATCCTCATCCTTGTGTACTCTGTCCACGTGTCTATGGGTCCTGGCTTTTACCCCAGGACCTAACTATGCCCTGACCCTGGTTTACTTTGTTAGAGTCTTCATATCCTTCTTGACTTAATTCCTCTCTACCAGAGACTCAACCTAGTCCCTTTAGCTGCTAGATAGTCTTGTTTTCCATTGGGCAGACGTTCCTAGAACCAAGACCCTCCTGCTTGTCTATGTGCATGCACTCTACCTGGAGACAGTTGTTTTGATACTGACATGAACTCAATTACCTCTCCTTAATTGCTTAAATGCACATACAAAACCCCGTATTGGAACTGTTACATATAATCAATGTATATTCATGGTACTTGCTATCAAATTGCCTACAGGGTGTGCCCTGATCAATTCACTCTATGTTTTATTTTTTTCTCCTTAGTTTCAAGACCCCCATTGGATTTTTTTCCTCCTAGTCTCAGATGTCAGTTAAAACATTTTTCCTTGAATCCAGTTTTGGATTTAGTCAAGGATTTGACATAACTCCCAGTCTCGGCCTTTAGTCTCACTTGCAGGATTCTGCCACAGCTGCTGGAATTGGCCCTCAGGGTTTAACGAGGCTTCTGCTTAACAGCGGAGGTAGGGGTTGGGTTCCTGCTAGTGAATTTGAACAGGTGTGCACTCATGAGATTTTTGTCAGCTTGACACAAATCCAGGATCATCTGAGAAGAAGAGGAACCTTAATTGAGAAAATGCTTCCATTGGATTGGTTTGTAGATAAGTCTGCTAGGAAGTTTCTTGATTAATGATTAGTGTGGGAGGACTCAGGCCACTGTGGATGTGCCACTCCTGGGCAGGGGGTCCTGGATTGTATAAAAAGCAAGCTGAGTGAACCATAGAGAACATGCCAATAAGAAGAATCCCTCTCCAGTCTCTGCTTCTGCTCCTGCCCCTGTCTTCCTGCCTTAGCCTCCCTTCATGATGGA
>CAJQZJ010013043.1:2783861-2796061 GCA_907164525.1 Lophiomys imhausi
AAAAAAACCACATGATAATCTCGCTAGATGCAGAAAAAGCATTTGACAAAATCCAACACCCCTTCATGCTAAAAGTTCTGGAGAGAACGGGCATACAAGGACCATACCTAGAATTAATAAAGGCAGTATACAGCAAGCCAGTGGCCAACATCAAAATAAATGGAGAGAAACTTGAAGCATTTCCTCTGAACTCAGGGACAAGACAAGGATGTCCACTTTCACCATATCTCTTCAATATAGTACTTGAAGTCCTTGCTAGAGCAATAAGACAACTAAAGGACATCAAGGGGATAAACATCGGAAACGAAGAAGTCAGTTATCCCTATTTGCAGATGATATGATAGTATACATAAGCGACCCCAAAAATTCCCCCAGAGAACTCTTACAGCTGATAAACACCTTCAGCAAAGTGGCTGGATACAAAATTAATTTAAAAAAATCAGAAGCCCTTCTTTATACAACAAACAAATGGGCTGAGGAAGAAATAAGGGAAACAACCCCCTTCACAATAGCCGCAAACAACATAAAATACCTGGGGGTAACTCTAACCAAGCAAGTAAAGGACCTGTACAACAAGAACTTCAAGCCCTTGAAGAAAGAAATGGAAGAGGCCTTTAGAAGATGGAAAGATCTTCCATGCTCATGGATAGGTAAGATCAACATAATAAAAATGGCCATCCTACCAAAAGCAATATATACATTCAATGCAATTCCTATCAAAATACCAACATAATTTTTTATAGACTTGGAAAGAGCTAGCCTCAATTTCATATGGAACAACAAAAAGCCCAGAATAGCTAAATCAATCCTGTACAATAAAAAAAAAAAAAACATCCGGAGGTATTACCATCCCAGATTTCAAGCTGTACTACAGAGCAATAGTTGTAAAAACAGCATGGTATTGGTAAAGAAACAGACCAGTAGATCAATGGAATCGAATTGAAGATCCAGAAATAGACACACACACTTATGACCACCTAATTTTTGACAAAGAAGCCAAAACGGCACAATGGAAGAAGGATAGCATCTTCAACAAATGGTGCTGGTCCAACTGGATGTCCATTTGTAAAAGAATGAAGTTAGACCCATACTTATCACCTTGTACAAAACTTAAGTCCAAGTGGATCAAAGACCTTAACATAAGGCAAGGCCAGTCACACTAAATCTACTAGAAGAAAAAGTGGGAAAAACCCTCGAACTAATTGGCACAGGCGACAACTTCCTGAACAGAACACCAACAGCTCAGGACTTGAGATCAACAATCAATAAATGGGACCTCATGAAACTGAAAAGCTTCTGTAAGGCAAAAGACACTGTCATTTGAAGAAAACAGCAGCCTACAGACTGGGAGAAAATCTTCACCAACCCCATATCTGACAGAGGGCTAATATCCAAAATCTACAAAGAACTCAAGAAATTAAATGCCAAGAAACCAAATAATCCAATCAAAAAATGGGGGACAGAGCTAAATAGAGAATTCATAAAGGAGGAATCCCTAATGGCTGAGAGACACTTGAAGAAATGCTCAACATCCTTAATCATCACAGAAATGCAACTCAAGACGACTCTGAGATTCCATCTCACACCTGTCAGAATGGCTAAGATCAAAAACTCAAATGACAGCACATGCTGGCGAGGGTGTGGAGAAAGGGGTACCCTACTCCATTGCTGGTGGGAATGCAGGCTTGTGCAACCACTATGGAGGTCAGTCTGGCGATATCTTAAAAAACTTGGAATAGCTCTGCCTCAGGACCCAGCCATACCACTTCTGGGTATACCCCCAAATGCCTCTTCACGGAATCATAAGGAAGTTTCCTCATCTATGTTTATAGCAGCCTTATTTGTAATAGCTAGAAACTGGAAACAACCCAGATGTCCCTCAACCGAAGAATGGGTCAAAAAACTGTGGTACATCTACACAATGGAATATTATTCAGCTATCAGGAACAATGAAATCATGCAATTTGCAGCCAAATGGATGGAACTAGAAAAGTTCATCCTGAGTGAGCTAACCCAGACTCAGAAGGACACATATGGCATCTATTCACTTATAGTAGGATTTTAGCTATATAGTAGAAGGTATCGATACTACAACTAACACACCAAAGGGAACTTGGACATAGACTTCTTATTTTTAATTTTTATTCTTTCTTTATTTTTTATATATTAGTTATATTTTTTTCTATTTTTCAGTCTTTTTTATCTATTGTATGCTTATTGGTTTGTTTGTTTAGTAGTTCTCTCTCCCGGGCAACGAGACACTTTTCACTGATGGTACTGTTTCGTAGATCCCCAATGAATGAAGAGGCTCTTGGCCCTCATACGACCTCTCAACTGAGATGAGGGACTGTTATATAAGGACACCCCACCCCAGAGAAATGGGATGGAAGGGTTAGGAGGTAAAGAAAAAAAATGAAATGTGATGTTTCGGCCTTTTAGTACTAATTGTCATAAACTGTTTAGGATAATTAAGAAATACAAACTAATGGTTATGCAAGCCGGTCATTCAGTTAGGTACTATGACAGCCTATTATAGTTACTTTCTAAGCTAATCAGAAATAAACCGGCAAGAGACAAGCAACATCTGCTTACCCTAATATAAGAGATAGACAGGGCCTCTTCAAAAACCTCAAGAGATCTGCAGAATATGGCATTCAAAGATGTTTTCGTAACTTTAGATTTTTTTATATCAAGACATATCAACTCCTGACAGCACCCCCTATTCTCCTCCAAGTAGAAGATGAGCATTGAAGAATCTCCAGTGGGAGATGATTGAATTAGTCGCAAGCCTATCTCTTGGTAGGAAAAGCCCCTTGCTCCAACTGTAGACAGAATGCTGTCCAAAAAGGACAAAACCTGGAAGCAGGTAAGTCGACAGCCTAGCTCTGCCAAGACAGGGTAGGTAAGTCCTTCATAACCCCTGCTCTACAATCAATTTCTGTCAGAGAAATGGGGCCAAATGACTGAAGATCGATGCTGTAATGTATGGAGAGAAAATGGGAAATGTCCAGGCAGCCACTGATATGTCATTTCTTAGTTTGGGAAGCTGCAGGCCTTCCTTTGGGAAGCTCTCAGGTCTCTGAGGTGATTGAAGAACAGATAGCCAGAGTCTCATAATTTAATTTTGAGTTGTTTAGGAGTCAAGAGAATGTTATAGGTCTAAGAAGATACTTTTAAAATTGTGTTGCAAGTTAGTATGAATGTTGAGTCAGATATAGATCTTTAAACTCATGGAGATGTTTAGATAGTAGAATGTTAAAGTCAGGTACCAAATACATATGGACTGGCCATTGGGAATGTACGTTAAGCCATATAACCCTCATAACTGTGGCCTAATTACCTCTGTTGTACTGTATTGTATTTATTATTATAAGAGAAAGAGCCATTTGTTGGACTGAAAGGGGAAACTGTAGGGGGAAATAAGATATACCTTAAACTTAAAAGTAAAAAAAAGGGAAGAGGATGGGGGGTTGAGGGTGGGAGGGTGGGACTGGAGGGGGAATAGGGAGGGGACTGTGATTGAGATGTGACTTGAAGAAATAAAAAACAAAGGAAAAAAGAGAAAACAACAGCAAAGAAATTAAAAGTTTACAAAAAGTATTATAGGGTCAGGGCGATGGCTCAAATATGGTAGACAGGAAGAACCAATTTTTATAAATGGTCCTTTGACCTACACACACACACACACATACCTACCTGTACATGCACTCACACATGCATAGACGCACACACACCTGTATATGCACTCATATATACATACTTGCACCACACACACACACACTAAATCAATGTAAAAAGGGATTACAGGAAGGGGTAACTCACATTATCTATGTCCTTATTCTTCTTCCCTTCCTAATAAATGTTTGCCATTCCTGTTTCCATTATGAGGGGCTCCTTAACATTAAGGGATTTTTTTTTGATTCTTGGTGACAGATATGGCATTATGATAGTATTGTCTATCTACAGCTAGTCTGGGTACAGGAAGTTGCTGCCTTACAGGGAACTGGACACATTCCCACCTGTTAGAACACTGTGGCCCTGTTCATACAGGAACTAGATAGTGGAAGTGATGAACTTCACCAGGGCTATGAACACCCACAGGCCTGTCTCTAGCACCATCAGAGTGAATCTATGAGAACAGCTCAGAGGCTTAAAAGTAGAACCTTCTACTACTGAATCCCACTACTTTGCTGACTATAAAGAACTAACATTGGCCACATAGGAAAGATGGAGACACCCTCATTGAGGGCAATGACCCAGATTTATTACTACTGTGACCAAGAGTGCCCAATTTTGAAATGCTGGGCTCAGTCTGGAGTTCCTTGTGTTTTGAGAGTGAAGACATCTGCCAGTGGAAGAATGTGAAGCCCAAGCCAGTACTTAGGAATTAACCACACAAGTTCCTATGGGCTGACTATATATGCCTCTTTAGGGTATATGTTCTATGACTCTCTCTGCTCACTACAGCCCTGCGTTCTTCTACTTTGATCCTTGTATCTGTTTTCAAATATGGACATCTCTGTAAGTTTTATACAGTAAATGTTTTCTAAGAATCTAATAAATAAGACCTGTTCATTTGTGTGTGTAGAGAAGGGAAGAGTTACCGACAGGGGGAAGGGCTTTCCTGTTGCTCATTATAGAATGTACTGGACAGAAAAGGAGATGGAAGAGGAACTGAGCTTGGGTCACATCCAAGCTATTGTGACTCAGCCACCTTAACAGCTGCCACTGTGTCAAATGATGTGTCAGAAGATCTGTTTCAGGTTCAATGTTTACTGAGAGTTTTTTTTTTTAACCTTAATTTCAAATAAGACTATTTGCAAAAGTAGCTAAATTCAACTCCATCAGATTTACAAAGATTTTCTATTTTAAGAAAGGTAACCAGTTCTGGTTTCTCTTTAGGGATACACTCCAATCTTTCTGTGACCCTAGAGGGAATGAGAAGAGCTCCTCTTCTCCCCCTGTGTGAGAGAGAAAATCAATTCTCTCATTGCTCAGGTTAGCTTAGAGTTCAGACATACACAGCCCTGAGAATTGGACAGTGTGTGTTCACCAGCATTAGAAACAGATAGCTAATGGCTTGTTATCCTAGTCTAGACAATAGCCAAAAAATGAACAGAAGAGGATGCCATAGGTAAGCTGTCATGGTTAACAGGGATCCAGGCCCTCAAATATCTCATCTACAAAAAGAGAAATTAACAGCTTTCTTTTTTCATCTTTTCACTGACAAACAATTTGGCATGTAACATATTTTCTATTTCTAAATTTTTTGGTAGTGTATATTCATTGCACACAGACATTTCATTTGGATGTATCACGAATTTGGACCATATTCACTCCACTATCCCCTTTCCTTTCTCTGTGCTTCCCCCACTAATCTTTTCTACTTCCAGGTCATCTCACGTATACTTCCATGTCACATATACATATATATTTTGTTCATATATATATATATATATATATAATCTAGAATTTATACCTGACAAAAATATAATGCATTTAACTATTTGAATCTGACTTATTTTGTGTAATATGATGATCTCTCATTGTATCTATTTTTCTGCAACCAACATTAAGATCTCTCTTTTCTCCTTTCCTCTCCTCTCCTTCCTCTCTTTTCCATTCCCCTCTCCTCCCCTTTCTATCTATCCTTTCCATTCTAATTCTACCTGTCCCTCTCTTTTGACAGGATCTGTGTAGCCCAACCTAGCCTCAAACTAGGGCTCCTCCTCCCTCAGCCTTCCAGTTTCTGGGATTATAGGTATATACCACCACAAACAGCTGCCTGTTGAATACCATCATCACTTCTTTTTTTTTTTTTTTTTTTTTGGTTTTTCGAGACAAGGTTTCTCTGTGTAGCCCTGGCTGTCCTGGACTCACTTTATAGACCAGGCTGGCCTCGAACTCACAAAGATCCACCTGCCTCTGCCTCCCAAGTGCTGGGATTAAAGGCGTGTGCCACCACTGCCCGGCTACCATCATCACTTCTGCCCATCCTCTTATTAAGCATCCCTGGGTGTCCTTAGCACTACTTCCTGGGCACAGCAACAGATGCAGGAAATCGAGTGGTTCCTCCAAGGCAGCAGATCTGAGCCCTAGATCCTCACCTCCCAGAGGCCCGTACTGTCAATCAGCACAGCATGCTCTACCTTCCTATCAAGGGCCTAATCAAGTGTGGATTCTTTATTGTACATATTTAGCTTCCAACAATACAGTGTTTGATTAGGGGGAACCTCGCTGGAAGACTCTGCACCCTAGAAGGCAATTAATGCTGGGCCCGTGCTCCCCTTTTTAGAAGCTGCTCTGTGAAGGAGAAGAGGCAGTAAGATGAAGAAAGAGCCATGTGCTGAGTACACGCTACAGGAAGCACGCTGAGGGGTTCCAGGGTGCTTGTAAGGTCTATTTCCAAACAAAAGATTCAGCTCTTCTGCCACTTAATCAAGAGGCTTGCAAGGATATTTTTCCTCGACGCCCAAGGGAAGTTAATAGTTATTTAAGAGTAGATCAGAAAGACCAGGTCATTGTGTCAAATTTAGACTGGGGCCATGGACGGGCAGCCCAGGCTTCCTTGCACTCATTGGTAGAGAATCCGAAGGCACTCCAAAGGACACCCAGATACCTTTGATTCTTGGTTTCACATTATTTTGTGCTTTAACTGCTCAGCTGCTTTAAAATTGCTCCTACAAGGATTTGCACGTTATGTCTTTTAGCTTGGAAAACAAATGTATGTGTGAGCTTTAGGAGCACAAATAGGATACTGATTTATACTGAGAAGCTCCTGAGGATTAGAACAAAAAAAAAAAAAAAAAATCAAGTGTCAGGAAGAGAATTGACACGTGAGGCAAAACCGAGAACAGGACTCCAAGGGAGACATAAAGAATAACAACACACAGAAGAAACCAAATAGAGATGTGAGTAGAGCTCAGCTTCTAAAAACACTGGCCAGAAATGTCTAGATGAGCAGATGTTTAAGGGATTGGAGGTGATGCCCAAATACATCAATGGCGTATGTGACTTTGAGAAAATGCAGTTACTCAAACTCTGCTTTGTTACGTTTAACCCAGAGCACGGAACACCTCCTAAGCTTTCAAAGATCACTGAGGTAAAGTACAGAAGGCCATGAAGAAATGCACCCACAGGCACAGGATGTGCCCTGTATTACAAGCCATACTGCATTCCACATCCAGTTGCCCTTAGCCACTAAATACTAGATAGTGCATTAGAATACTTCAGCCATTCTCCAAAGCCATCTTTGCAGTGTAGGTGCTCATCAAAGTTCTGGACAACTCCCTCCCACCCTCTCAAGAGCTCTCTTTTGAAATGTATAAAAAACAATCAAAACATTGCTGAGCGCAGTGGCTTATTCGTTTAATGCTCGCAATTTGGAGGCAGAGGCAGGTGGATTTCTGTAAATCAGAGGATAGCTCGGTCTACATAGTGAGACCCCATATCATATTGTTTTTAAAAGAAATAAAAAATTTATGAGTTACCCAAGGTCTAAATATGAAGCCTGAAATAGAATATCTATAGAACGTTAGTGTCTTTTTTTAAACGCTTATTTATTACTTAGTTACGTCTCCATTGCCACCCCCTCCCTACATCTCCTTCTAGCTCCTCCCTCTCACCCTCTACCCCCTCTCCCACCCCTCACATTCCTCCAGTGTGGGGTGTCTCCGTGTATCAGCCCCCCTCAGTTCTATAGTCACATGAGGTCTAAGAGCTTCCTCTTGCACAGGAGGCATACATGGCAGTTCCACTAGGGTGGGGTGTCCCACTAACAGGTAAACAAGTCCCTATTCCTGTTCTTTTGGGTTTATTAATTGTAGGATGGTTATCCTGTACTACAATGGCTAAAATCCAGTTATAAGTCAATATATGCCACATGTATCTTTCTGAGTCTGAGTTAGCTCACTCATGATGAGCTTTTCTAGTTCCATCCATTTGGTTGCAAATTGTATGATTTCCTTGTTTCTGATAGCTGATTAGTATTCCATTGTGTAAATGTACCACAGTTTTGTTTGTTTGTTTGTTTTGTTTTGTTTTTATCCATTCTTCGGTTGAAGGACATCTGGGTGAACTTTAGTGTCTTAAACTTCATTTTTATTTAAAAGCATATGAGGTCATGAAAAGAGGAATTTGGATGTTTGATCTTCTGGAATGCATTTTTTTTTTGTTTTTTGTTTTGTTTTCTTGTGACAGGATCTCACTCTGAGAGACCTGGCTGACATATGACTTGCGATATAGATGAGGGTGGTTTGGAGCTCAAGAAAGCCACCTGACTCTTCTTCCCAAGTGCTGAGATTAAAGCCACGTGTCACCAGGCTGTCAAGAAGCACATCTTTTTAAAATTATAAAATTAAATTATAGTCATTTTGAGATACAGTGTAAACTTTTAAAATAAGAACACTAAGAGGAAAGATTGGAAAAATTATTCAACAAAGAGGGCCACCAGTATTGTCACATATTAATTCCACATAAGAGTTTAATAATATAGGGGAGATTTGGTCAACTCCAAGTTTGTTAGGGGGTGGTCGGAGATGGCCTTTAACATGACACCATCCTGGAAATGAGTGTCCTGCCTCACAGATGTTCTGTGGGTTTTGCTGATGACTTTTGGTGCCGAAGGTGTAACATTCCCTGGAGAAGCTGGTAAAACAAACAAACAAACAAACCCCCCTGTGAGACTGAAATTTCCCAGCGTGGCCGCAACTAGGTAGATACATAGTAACTGCTGCGGTCTGTGAAGGCTACTGAGTTAATCCTCAGGCTATCATCCAGATAAATGGTGGGAGAGGTCATGGGGCTGCTCAGAAAGAAGATGCCTGGGGCTCTAAAAGATCACGTTTCAGACCTGATCCTTACTTCCTGGCCTCTACCTGGCTTCTTCTTCCTGCCCTCTATCCCGACTCTGTAGTCTGCTGACTAAGCCACTTCTCAATAAGATAGCGCAGACCTGATGAGGCTCTGTGGACAAGGGAAGGAGGAAATGCGGGCTTGCCTTTTAGAGATAGGGAAGTCAGGCCTGGAGCATGGAAGACATGCTGTGAAATTACCTAGCCTCAACTGGGAGTTGAAATGGAAATTAGCTAGCTTCAACTGGGAGTTTCCAGGTAGGGCTGGAACCAGGAAGAACAAGCTGAGAGGAGCCTCACTAAGACCCCATAGTACCTGAGGCAGAGCCCCTACCCAAGTCCAGGTCTGTCCTAGCAGCACTTCCTTCTTCAACAGTAAGTCGAAAAGATTCAAGTTCTTGCTAGTGGACATGCACCATGTTAGGCTGGGGGATATTGCAGGTATCTGGGCTATTTTGGTCACTGTCTTAGTTTGGATTTTATTGCTATGATAAAAATATCCTGACAAAAGCAACTTAAGGGAAAAAAGGTTTATTTGGTTCCCAGTTCCAGGGAACATCAATAGGGGATTGAGGGAACTGGTAGCATTACACTCACAGTCAAGAGCAATGAATTAATGCATGCATGAGTGCTCAGCTCACTGTTTCCCTTTCAGTCTAGGGCCCAGACCATGAAACGATGCCACTCACACTCATCTTGGGCCTTCCAATCTTAACTAACCCTATTAAAAAAATCTCTTACAGGCATGTCCCCAGGTCAACCTAATGTAGATAATCCTCCATTCCCTGAGATTTTAGGTCATTCTAGATTGTGACAAGTTGAAAATTAAAACCAACCATCACAGTCACTTAGCATCCACAGCTCACAGGATGGGGCATGTGAGTCAGGGCTGGACAATTACTGCACCGAGTTCTCCCAACTCACCTACCTAAAATCATTGCTTTAGGTGATGGGACCACCTCAGTGCCTCCAAGCAGAAGGAACCCAGATGAGTCACTTTCATTTCTTACTGCATCTAATCACAATGATACTTTCTAAACATTCCCAGTCTCATTTGTAAAATGAGGATAATAGTACCTCATCCCAGGATTTCAGTGAAAAATGATATGACTGTTCATTCCTGTATCTACCATAAAATGAATGAGTGAACAATTGTATGGTTTACTCAGAAAGCACAGGAAGATATTTTCTCCTGAGATTATGAATAGAAAAGATGAAACAAGCCTGGAATTTCCTGGAGTCACCAGGTAGTACCTAAAGAACACCTCTCCTCATGCTCTGGGAGATGAAACTGAGAGAGAAGGGAGCAGAGATGTTAAAGATGATCTTAGAGTCACTCGATCAGGCTGCTTCCATCTGGTACCAACCGTGTACTTTTCAATGACAATCCCCAATTCCCTTTAGTTTGAGTTAATTTTTTCACTGGGTTTTGATATAGAGACATAGACGGAAAGACAGCCCTCTTGATACTGAGGTGTCAGACATATCAACTGAAGAGGATCCAACAGCATGGTTGACTGTGAAGGCAGAGACGAATTCTGGCTCTGGTGGGAATAGAACAGACGGCCTGGTTCTGTCTAGGGGAGTGAGTCTCAGCCCGGGGAGGGGGGCAGTTGATAACTCATATACACTTGTAGTGAGCATCAAATATATCACCCTTCTTCCTCCCAGGCCCAGGCCCCAGGCTAATTAGTTCTAGGAGAACCTAGTGGGGTGGGAGACACTTTTGGCCATTACTTTCTTCTCAAATTTCCCCCAGTGCATGGATTTCACTAACTGGTTGTGTTGTTGAAGGCTGCATAGTTTCAGCCAAAGACTGAGTAGGTAAAAATGGCAAGAGAAAAAGTTTTTTTTCCTCTGTAAGGAAACAGTAATTGTCATTAATTCCCCCCCACTGTAAGAGCAGTTACAAAAGAGACCTAGGCTAAGGCAAGCAGGTGCATTGCATTTCTAAGTGTTTCTTAAGGCTAGACACACTGTTTAGAAAGATCTATGGAGCCGGACTAAATTCCTAGATTTGAATGTCTCCCATGCCCTCCTCCAAGCTGGACAGCCTTCTTCAGTTGTTAGTAATGAGTTTGTGTGGATGAGTGTTGTGGCTATGTTTTGAGTTTGCAAGGGTTGCCAAATACAGACTGGCAATGTTGCTGAGGATGCTGTCCCTTTAGTGGAAGCCTGCCCCGGAGAGGCAGACTAGGGGAGTATGAAGAATGCAAGCTTAGAATGAGATGGGCCTGGGAGCTGAGGCTGCAACTCAGTTGCAGAATGCTTATCTAGCACATGCAAGCCTCCTGGGGTCAGTCCCCAGCACTTTGCCACTTCCCCTCCCCCGACTATCAGATGGATCTCCTTGACTTCCTGCAGCACCCAACCATTCTTGGAATATTGTTAGCCTCTTTTGTAAAATGAAGATAACGGTGCCTCCCTTTCAGGGTTTTCATGAAAAATGAGCAAGATTGATGTTTAGTGCACACACTCTGTTCGACTTCTGTCTTCCTCAAATCAAGACTTTATAAATATTTAACTTTCCCTTCTCTAGTTCAGTGTCCTGTTCTTTACCTTCTTCTGTTCCTAGAGTGTAAGAGCCGGAGTTCCTATCAATACTTAAGAAGGATGATGGAGACCATCCTTAGAGGTATGTGTCCTGTGGGATCACAGGCCAGAGTGATTGGTGATCTGGTGGGGGGGACATCTTCCCAAAAAGTGTGAAGAGCACTGTTCTACACGTGACACCTTCACTGACTGAGGTCACATGGTGGGTTTCATCTTCATTTCCACAGGCACTATTAGCTCATTTCTGCTGACTCAGTACCCAAACTCAGTGTCCTTACAGAGCCCCTCTGAAGACCCTGCTCCAGGTCTACACAAACTGTAAGACAGAGATCTGATCTCATTCCTTACTGTACACATTGCCTGGCACACCATAGACCCAGACCCCATCCCAAGTCTATGCAAACTCTTTAAGGCAGGGATCTGATCTCATTCCGTACACATGCTCGTACAAAGTAGACACTCCATAAAGCTGCAGGAAGCACCATATAAACAATAGAGCCAGAATGCTAGCCACCTCTCTTCCCCCCAGCACTCTCCAGGGATCCATAATCCATGATGTGGATTATAAAACCCCTTGCCAGATGATGGGGTGACTACTCACCCTCTACCCGTGGCTATCCAGGTTAAACATCCAAAAACTTAAAACAACTCTGAAGTTGCAGGAAATGTTTTTGATAACTCCAAGGAAATTAGCTGGGAAAGTAAAAAGCCAAATGAACTTTCTGGTGACTTTTTGCTAGAGCTTGAAACACACACACACACACACACACACACACACACACACACACACACACA